>PQWD01006705.1:0-155889 GCA_019425675.1 Leucinodes orbonalis | reverse complement strand
CTTCCTACATCACATACATACTAAACATCGTGAGGAAACCTTCATTTTATATTAATAGGTTTTTTATCAGTATTGGTAGGTAACACAACATTTGGATCCAAGTCAACTTTATCGAAACTCTGTTTTGTTTTATGTTTCAAGAACTTAACAGAACACATACATTCAATCTATCAACCTTTCAGTTTTATGTTTTGTGGCCAGGTCCTTTCCCTTGTTAAATACGGCCCTGCCCTAACTCCGGTTTAACAGAGTACTTGCAATTAATAAATCTACGAATTGATTTATTAATCGTCGAACTTGTAATAATTGAGGTCAAAGGTTTAAAGGGTACGGGATTAACAACGATTAATATCTGTCTACAACTCGCCGATAGTTCAAGTCGACCGCTGTATGCAAACGATGCTTCATTGAATTTGTATCGCCATCAAGTCATTAAAACTTGCCAATTTCATCGAGAGCTTGCAAAATTGTTCGCCGATCACTCCCGGTTTAATCACTACGTAATATTGTTCGGTACATTGTTGTTTTACGTGAGAAAACTTTGTAACTACATAGGTATTGGTTGGTAAATAATGTTTTAGAGTACATGCGAGTCTGCGACCACGTAATTACTTGCGAATTTCATAGATAAAAGGTTCACGTTTGAAATTCAAATTTCGATGGACGTTAATAAAAATATATATAATAAAAATAGACGTAATATATGATCATTAAATAAAATAATAAAAATTACCTTTACACCTTAAGCATTGACAGTCATTTTCAAGCATTCATTCCAAAATTTACAAGAATCCTTTGATCTTTTATACTAAATTAATTTTACGATCTACAACGAAATTACTGCATGAATGAATTAATGAATCCAAAAGTGTACGTAAAATTGTTTTCCAGATTTTTCCATCATGAAAACTGATTTTCCAGAATTAATTATCCAGCGTGTCAGTCACAGTGAGCTGGCTGACGTTCGTCAGATCTCGGATCGTTTAAAAACATTTTACGGTCCATGTGAAGATTTCCGTCGTTAGAACACTATGTAAATAGTTGATTTTTTACTAATTTTGGAATGAATGCTTGAAAATGACTGTCAATGCTTAAGGTGTAAAGGTAATTTTTAATATTTTATTTAATGATTATATATTACGTAAGGGCTCGAAGCCGTACCTACCGGCTTGCAAATTCAATTGATTCGCGCAAGTCAAGTGACTATCGGAATTGACGGTCATTGGAATATTCTTATGGGTAGGCAAACCACGGTTCCTCTGATGTAAAGTGATACCACCACCCAAGGATACTTGCACCTCCAAAGAATCAACAAGTGCTTTGCCGACCTTGATTAAGAGAGAGGGAAAAGAATATATAGGAAGAGGCGTGCCGAAGCTCACCAACATTCAACTGGTACATATTATTATCTAGAATCCATCTGTGCTTCGAAAGCCACATTTAGCTGTTGGTTTCGTGTGTATAAGCGAAGCAGATCTATACAAACAGACGTAAATAAACGTATGAATGTTCATACTCAAATTTACAAATTAACTATCGTATTGTATTCATCAAATATGTCCTCAACTAACCTGCATAAGCCAGAAGGATCTTCCAGGACAAGCCCTGGCCGAGCCGGCCAGCAGTCTTGCGGCAGGTGCCAGATGCAGCACACAGCCGCACCGGCACTTGGCTCCGACCTCTGCCACCACGGCCGAGCTGTCCCCCGCCCACGTGGGCGCCGAGCACTCGCACGCTTCCAGCTGGACTGCTTCTCCCTGGATAATGACGATTTTGGTGATATATGTTTAACGCTAGTACTTGAGGCTGGCCATTTGCCTCCCGCAGATTAACAGCAACGAGTACACAAATGGTGTCGCGGTTTTTTTAAATTAACCTTTTGAGGGAATCATTATACCTGTTACATGGTGACGATTTAAGATATATACCATTATTTTTAAATAATATTTTATATTTAAGCTTCTTTTTTTGGCCTAAGAGTCAAAATCATAGTCAAAATACATTTATTGAAATTAAGCTTACAAAAAGCGCTTATGAGACTGCTGAATGATGTACACCCCGTTTGAAACCCAAGCCAACCATAACGTCAACCATAACGTCTTCCTGCTATTCAACGAAGGGAGACTGGCCATTAACACTGCACTAGTGTGGTGGACGGATGAGGGAAGAATAGGAATTATCCTTAAGTTACAATTTACTTCATACATAATTCTACAGATTGGTTCTTAATTATATCTCGTGTGCTATATTTTTGAACTACATAAAAAATAAAAAAAGAATAGGAATAAAAAATACAACATATTTTAAAACTTTTTGATTAGTATTTTAAATCCATACAAACACAGTAAATTTATTATTAAAAATAGATATTTTTACATAGCACCCTTTTACGCTAATCACCATCTTCTTTTGGCTCCTCACTCGTCTCCTCTTCTTTCATATCGTCCTCAGTACCTGCCGCGGATTTAATGTTATCTTCTGTTTTCTCTTCACTTTCCACCAAGTCACTTCCTTGTTTCTCCACATGTTCACCTTCAGCGGTTTCATCACCTTCAAATATTACTGACTTGGATATTCTAGGTACTTGATCTTGGCTAAACTTAGCTTGAGATTGTAGCGCCATTTGAGAATACGCCAGATCTTTCATAATGGATTTTTGTATCTCTAATTTGCTTTGCGCTAATTTCTTTTCAATATCGTCCCAGTTCTTCTTCTTCTACCTCGGCTGCACTTTCAGTTTCGCTTGACTCTGTCGAAATTACAAATGACGGAAGACTGTCCTTGGCTGTAAGATCTGGCTGCGATGATGGCGGAACCAATTTCAAGCTAGGCACCGTCTTCAAACTGCCTAGACTCGAAGAAGACATTGAAATAGACGGGGAGCTACGTTTCTCTGCTAAAGATTCTCTGGAAACATGAGATATTAGAGCTCCAGCTGAAATTGTAGATCTTTTTGGTTTTGGCTTTGGTATAAATCCTAGGTCACCCTCTTCGTACACTTTTCCAAGCGAGGCAATGGTGTCAACAGACTCTGCATGTTGCATTTCACGGTACTGGGATATGATATCAAGCAGACGAGACAGAAGAATTTGACGATCCATTATTTCTCGAGTAGGATCTGTAGTAGCCCACTGATCGAGTTTCAATGCAGCTTGAACAGCAATTGCAGCTTCTTTTAATATATTCTTAAGTTTAACAATTTCGTTAGATATTTTAGAAGATTCAACCGCAGACTTATTCTGTTCGCACAATTTTGCATGCAAATTTTGTTCAAGTATGCGAACCTGTAAGGAAAGATTTTCGTTGTCCTGGGTAAGCCTTTGTATCTTTGCCTGTTGTGCTTCAGCATCAAAGTTCTTTTTATCAGATAATGCTCTCTGTTTTTTAACTTCTTGAAAAGCTGTTGTGAGTTGATCAATTACTTTAAGTTGCACGACATTTTTGTTAATAGCTTTATCCCTTTCTTCTTCAGCTAACTCCATTGCAATTTTGGCGGCTCTTTCACTTTCTTTATACCTTTCATTTTGCTCTGCAAGTTTGGCTTGGGTAGATAAAATATTGTCAAGTTCATTATTAATTGCTATATTTTCTCGTATAACCCTGTGTGTGGATGCAGCTATCCTTAACTCAGTAGCATCTTGAAAATCTTGTGCTAATTGTAACAAACGGGCTTCCATTTCTTTTTTCAACTTATCTTTACCAATTACAAATTTCTTTTCAGCATCGTATATAATTCTCTTATATTTCATTTCTTGATCTTTAAAATCTTGTTCCTGTTTTTCAAATTTCCTCATCAGATCATCTCTTATAGCCCTAAATTCTTCTAAAGTATTCAGCTTCCCCGCAAGAAGTTTATTTTCAGATGTTAGCTGATCTTTCATTATAGTGAAATTCCTTTCCAATTCGGCCACGGTTTCTTTGAATTGAGCAGTTTCAATTTCTCTCGTTTCTTCAAGCCCTTTAACTTTGTCTTTGAGTTCATTATTTTCTTCATTCTTGACATTGAGTGTTTTCTTTAAATATGCAATTATATCTGCCCTGTCTTCATCCAGCTTGTCGTATGCTTTCTGTAGTTCTTCATTCCTCTGTTCATATTCATCAACAGCAGAGCGGAGTCGAGCAATCTTCCTGTTGCACTCAGCGACTTGGAGTTCAAGAAATGTTCGTTCTACTTCTGTAAACGTTCCACCACCACCACTCTTTTGCGCGGCATCATCATCTTTCTTTTTATCTTTCTTCGGTGGCATGTTTCAAATTAAGTCCTTAAAATATGATATTTATAAAAATAAATGCAAACACAGTTCTATGGAGAGAGTTGGCGCAAATTTTGTATTGACAAAACAAATGTTGCTAGGCAGTGTCGCTAAGGAACTGCGTTAACAACTATGATAATGTATGTAACTAGGTTGTACGGAGAGGTTTTATTCATACCAATGTAATAACTTGGTTTTTATCCATGTTGGAAGCATTATTATAATTGTATTGTTAATAATATCAGTAGTTTCTGTCATTACATTGATAAGTTGTAACTCACGTACTTGCTGATCCGGCGAGCAATGTCGGTAACATTACAGTTCTTACATTTATTAATAGTCCTTACATTAACAGGTAATATTACAGTTCCTACATTAACAGTTCTCCTGCGGATAACATCGTTTCTAATTTATTTATTTATTTTAATGAGACACAAAAACAGGTTACAGTCAACATAAAGAGCCAAATTACATAGCCAAATTTAGGGGCTAAACTATAACCTAGGAACATTGCGTCCTAACTAGGCAAACAACAATTTGATAAAGATAGGTAGGTTAAATTTTTACACAAAAATAAAAAGTTAATTTAAGATTGACAATAAGCTATGTCTGAATACATTCGGCCTTCCAATAAAGATGTCAACAACAGGATGATCACGGACCAGTTCATTGTAAAGGCGACACATACGTACTATGGGATTGTAGAAGGAGGTGTTGTTCCTGTAGACTTGGAGTGCAAACAATTTAGGGCAACGGGATCTGTAAAAGGTGTTGAGATTGATGGACGAAAGCAAGGACGGGGAATCAATCAAGGAGTGTATAATTTTGTATAAATAAATGAGATCAGCACGCTTACGACTTGTATCTTTAAGAGAGACTCCGAGCATCACACGTTCCATTGCCCGTTGAGTGACTTAATTTGTGAACCAATCCCGCAGAGAATATGTAAATATGTATACCTCGCACTGCTTAGCGCCGTATGCCGGTGGTGGCGAGTCACAGAAGCGATGGCGACTCCTCGTGCGGGTGGAACAGTGTGTAGGCGCCGGGCATGGAGACCACGCTGACCATGACGACCAGCCGCCGGCACCGCCCTCTGTACGGTCATAATAATCAATAAATACCCACTGACATTCAAACTGCGCCATCTAGCCCTAAGTTAAGCGTGAAGCCTGTAGTATGGGTAATAAACAAACTGATAAACAATTTTTTTTTGTAAATACATACATATTATACAAAGAAAACACCAAGACAGAAACAGACATGTTCATGCACACAAATGTTTGTACTGCCCGGGGATCGAATCCGGAACCCTTGGTGTAATAGCCGATGTCTCAGTCATTACACCAAATGGGTTGTAAATATAAAATAAGTCAATGAGAATTCAAAAACAAAAGAGGTACTCTTTGAGGCAACCCAACATGATAAGGTAGTAGGGTCCGTGTCAAAAAGGATTATTGTAAAAATGCGTATATATTAAGGTAAGTTTAAAAATAAATATTAGATTAATGATTAAAATTCAATTGTATTTGAGGTCTAAAAGTTAATAAATGTTCGCTATAAGTACTGAACAAACTTAACAATAGCGATTGATTTAAGATAAGACAAAGATATGTCGATGGGGCGGTAAGGTTCACGAAAAAAAAGCGTAGGCCGACGCCTAACCAGATGGACCTGATGATGACCTGGTTAAGGTGGCGGGTAGCAGATAGATGTCAACTGCAAGATGTTGGTCTGTGTGGAAATCATTAGGGGAAGCCTTCGTTCAGCAGTGGACGTTTTAGGTTGTAATGATGATGATGACTATGTTAGATACGTTTTCTGTGACTTAAAATTTAACATTATTCAATCTACTATATAAAGTTTTGTCTTTTAGATTTACACCTCGACTATATGAGCCAACTACTATTGGTAGAATAGATACTGAGTCGTCTAGGTATGTACCACTGCAGTGCCAGATATCGTCCCGTTAAATAGGAGTGTTTTGCACTTCTGTGTTTTGGGATGAGAGTAATGTAGCTAGTAAAATTACCGGGTATAAGAGACCTAAAACCTGTAGTCTCGGGTGGCGGCAGCAGGGCGTAAAAAAATGCAAGCATTTTGAGGGGTATTTTAGAAAACGTTTTAACTTTTTGGTCCGATTATGTCATCCAACAATGGTAAGTTTTAAAATTTAGTTTTAGATTGGACGCCTTTTCTACTTGACATTTATTTCAAGTAGAAAAGGTTCCATTAACATCGTTCTTTTGTTTAAGTCGTCGGCAAGTAATCTAAAGATTTTCTATTCGACGTAGCTTTGTGCTTTGCGCAATTAACCAATGGCGTACAAAGTTGTCAGATAAAATTGCGCTTTATATCAAATTTACGACTCAAATAGTTTTACCTTTTGTAATAATGTCGTCGAAGTTAAATTTGCTTGAAAATGATTAAACATTTATTCTATTTACTTGTATTTATTTAGGGGATTTTTTATTTTTTGACTGACATTAAAACACTTTGAAATTTACTAATGTTACAATTAAATAGTATATGTATAAATAGTAGCATCTACTTCCCGCTAGGTAAAATGGGATCATGTCAAAAATGTATACCAAAGGCAAAGAAAGTTAAGGTTGCAAATATGGTCAAAAACTCCCCGTCCCCAAATTTCTCTCCCCTCTCCTCTCTATTTTCCCTCTCCCTCTTTAAAAATGGACAACACTCACAGAGTTAATTGTAAGTGTCCATTGAAACGGTATCATTTCACATCAGGTGAAGTGCCTGCTTAAAAAAATCAAAACTCTAATGAGTTTCTGAGTCTTTTGGAATAAAACAAATATAATGATAATAAAGCAAACCAATCCGTATTGGCCTCGCGTAGTGGGTTACGAACCAATCTCCACACAGTCACACAGTCCTCCTGTAGTGGATTATAGACTGATAATGGCAAGTAAAAAAACTGAAACAAAGCGAACCCGATTCCGCCAAAGTACACTACATCAACTGTGGTTATTGTTGCCGCGTAATAGTCCCCATTAAGCATCGATACTATTGCTGTTGACTATTTCCAAAACTATTTTATAGACTGTATCGTATATATAATCTCGTAACTCTTACTATAAGTCCCTAAACTAGGTCAGCCTGTGTTTTAGGAACTAGAGTTTGAGGTTTGACGTTATTTTGACGGTTTGATATAAGATTACAGCTCGTTACAAACATATAATACGAATTATTATAAGGACAGAAAATTAATCAACAATTCAAAAATACTGGCGAATCATAATTTTACGCACACATGCGTGCATAAATGTGTGAGTGATATGAAGACGTGGGATGATTTTAAAAGTTAACTATCGATACTCAAACTATTAACAGTTCGGCAACACTGGCTGTGTAGAAGAATGATGACATGTAATAAAAAAAAACAAACAAAACAGCTACGCAACACGCTACAACAAGAATTGGTATCCCAATTACATAAAAAAAACGCCACAAAACCACTTCGTTAATTACCTGACAAAGGAGAAGTGGGTAAGCAGTCCATCCTGACGTCGGTGACGGCGCCGGTAACGGCTTGTGACACGTACACGAAGCAGTACTCCGGGTAACGCTCGGTGAACAAGCGACAGTCGAAGGACGCCGTGTGCTGCCCCCTGTCGGGAAAAACATCTTGTTACTGGTCTATTAAAGATAGACAAAGTTAGATGGTAAAACAACCCACGAGAAACCATTTGGTGTTGCGGTTGAGACATCGTTCGATCACCGGGCAGTACAAACATTTGTGTGCATGAATATGTTTGTTTGTAATGGTCTGGATGTTTTCTATGTATAATATGTACGTATTTACAACAAAACTGATATAAGTATGTTCATCCGTTGTTTAGTACCCATAATACAGGCTTCATGCTTAACTAGGGGCTAGATAGCGGTGTGTGAATGTCAGTGGATATTTATTTATTTATTAAAAACAAAGGGTGTTCATATGCGTCCATCATAAATCAATGCATGTG
Organism: Leucinodes orbonalis; assembly: GCA_019425675.1. NCBI lineage: Eukaryota > Metazoa > Arthropoda > Insecta > Lepidoptera > Crambidae > Leucinodes > Leucinodes orbonalis. Next base: position 147,647 of record PQWD01006705.1, on the reverse strand, counting down.
CAAACTATTTATTAACCCCCGACGCAAAAAGAGGGGTGTTATAAGTTTGACATGTCTGTCTGTCTGTGGCATCAGACAGACACGTCAAACGCGACGTTTTTTTTAGAATTATTAATAGATTCTTAGGTACTTTAACATTAAGTTTCTTTTATTATTTTTTACTTTTTAAAGGGAAATTACTTAAGTTCTTGTGTCGGGGGTTTTTTGAATTGTTAATTTAATTTTAATAATACATTCTTTTGGAAATACACGTAACGTCAATACTTATATCATAAATGTGAATGTGTGTCGTGTTTGTCCGTCTATCACGGCAAAACGGAAAGAGGAAAAGAAGCAATTTTTGAAGTGTGTTGGTAAGTGGTGGCATTTCAACCTGTGCCCTTTAGATCAGAAGGCAACCAGCCCACACAAATGAGCCACCAATTCACACCTAATCTACAGTTAATATTAATTGCGATATCATTTACACAGTGGAAATCAACGCGTCGACTGGTACGGTAACGTGATACAAATATTAATTACTCGAATGGGCGAATCCATTAGTGGTTAATTACGTAAGCAATAAGCTAATAGGGCCTTCGATTAATGATGATTTGATAGTGAAGCTTGTGTCGCGGTTATTCGCTCTTAGTCGAACATAATTGATATGTTAAGGTTACTGGGCAGTAGACTCGATACTCAGTCTTCTAGGTAGGTACCACCGCAGTCAAATCAAATCTATAATAGAAAATCGATTGTTTCTGTTGTATATATCCGTCCGTAATTTATCTAAAAAAAAATAATATCAAAATTAAGAAAAAACCTTTTTTTCGTTAACACTATAACTACATTTTTATTTATCTTTAATATCAATTACATAAGTTTAAAAGAAATTGTCCCGTCTCTATCATTTTATAAATAACTAGCTTTTGCGTGCGACTTCGTCCGCGTGGAATAGTTCCTTTGGCCTAACGCTCTCTTTAACCCGCTACTTCGTTTATATAGGTGACTTAAAACTGCGATATCTCATAAAATAATTATTTAAATTGAATGACGTAAAGGGCAATTTTGTTTAAAATAAAATATTTGTGATAAATAAAGTATTTATTTGGAAAAGGATTGATATCATATTTATGAAAATAGCTTCGCAAAATGATACATTATTTTAGAAAAATTGTTTAGCTAAAAATATGTTATAGGGAGCTAACCTTAAAAGATAGACATATGCTGGCGCGGACTTTTTTGTAGACTTTTAAAAGGGTAACAATACTCTCATACATGACTTTTGCGAAACTTTAACCGTTTACGCAGCGTACGCAGCGGAATCTCAAAGTAAGAAAATTCCCCCCCGGATTTTGAAACATTCTTCATTGCTGCTCCGCTTCTATTGCTTGTAGCGTGATGATATATAGCCATACAAGGCTATATTCCTCGATAAATGAGCTATCTATCACTGAAAGAATTTTTCAAATCGGACCAGAAGTTCCTGAGATTAGCGCGTTCAAACAAACAAACAAACAAACTCTTCAGCTTTATAATATTAGTATAGATTATGTAAAATTATCTATAAAATGATAACTGCGCGTCGGTGGGTCAATGGTGTGGCTGTTGCCTACCTACCGGGAGGGCTGAGGTTCGAATTCCACTACGTACCAATGTCTTTTCGAATTTTCGAAAACATATGTAAATTATCCGACGCTCTTACGGTGAAGGAAAAACATCGCGAGGAAACACGCACACGCCTGTAAAGAGATTCAAAGGTTGTGCGTGAAGTCGTCCAACCCGCACTGGGTCCTCGTGGACGACTAAGAGACACCCTATACGGGTAGGCTCGTGCCCCATGGTGGGGACGTTTACTGAGCTGATGATGATGTAAAATTTTAAAAAATGTTACCTTCGCACGCGTTGTTCGGCGACATATCTCAGCCGTTCCCCGTCTCTTCCGAAGACTCTAATGCGGTCTGCCCCTTCGAGCACACACTCGGGGTATTGGAACAACACCCTCTGGCCATCAGTACACGGCAGTACAGATCCACCGTGCACGTTCAGAACAAATTGTTCCGACCAGTCCGCCTGGAACAAAACGATTTAATGGTACCTAAACTCTAATTGTGTGGTGTTTAATAAAAAATAATGATAAATATCTTTCACGACTTGTGAATGGTCGCTGGTAGAGGCTGGATGAGAAAAGCGGAGGACCGGAATATCTGGCGAAAAATGTTCTATGTCCAACAGTGGACTGCGATAGGTTGAAGAGAATAATTCTATAGCTCTAAAATACGAATAAATTTCTCGTCCATTTGCTATTTTAAACAACCCTGATTTCCACTAACGAACTGGCAACTCCGTCCTATTAAAATTTAATATGACTCGAGAAAAATGCAGTCGAACTTGTACAAAGCGAAGAAAACGTACGCGTCCAACTAGACAAGTTATAGTTGGTACGGGTTCTGAATCGAAAGATTCTCTAGAACTCGCTAATAAAGCGAGCTCGAATGCTGTTTCGGACCTCGATGTCGTATTTCATCCGATATCTTTCGCCTTTATAAACAAAACTTCTTTGACAACTGTTAATATTTTACCGCATCTTTTAGCGGGATTCAAGCGGATGACTATAGATTATACGAAAACAGAGTTCCTTGCATTAGGGTTGAGGGTTTTTTTTGTAAATTTAATATCTGTTAGCAATTGGTGATCTTTACAAACTTCATCGGTTAGTTGACGAGTGCAGGAGCTTTCTTTAGATACATAATCTCACTCAAAGTGTCCGCGACAAAAGTCTGCTCATCGCGTCAGTTGGGTAGAATACGTATGTGTAATAAGGGCTCGGACGTTGTTTGGTTGACGTTTCTTCGTGGTTGTGCATTTAGTTTATGGTTGATCTAAGTATTAACTCTAACAGCCTAAGGGTAATCTCGAGCGAGACTCGAACCTCAGCTTAGGTCTTCTTCTGACTACTGCTGTTTGCCCCAGATGGATTTTATAGCTTCACCTGGCTATTGAGAGCGTCGGTGGCTCAGTGGTGTGGACTGTCGCCTTCCTAACGGGAGGGCTGAGGTTCAAATCCCGACACGTACCAATGAATTTTAGAAAATATGTACGTTATCCGACGCTCTTACGGTGAAGGAAAACATCGTGAGGAAACCTTCATGCACGCCTGCGAAGAGATTCGAAGGTTGTGTGTGAAGTCGTCCAATCCGCACTGGGCCCGCGTGGACGACTAAGGCCAATCACCCTATACGGGTAGGCTCGTGCCCTCGGTGGGGACGTTTAATGAGCTGTTGATGATGACCTGGCTATTGGCGAGCGCAACGGGCTCTGAGCCTTAAGTATATATACACCGAATCCACGGGCGTCATGAGAATCTAAGCTTAGGGCGTTGCGTGCAGGTCTTTACTCTGACCAAATATCTACTAAGATTAGGTAACCTATAAAGTTCCTATTAATTCAGGTCCATGAAAACTATCATTGTCATCATTACATCTTTTACGTCTCTTTTAAATAAAGGCCCAATTTAACGAACACTCAGACCAATCCTAAGAGTAGCCATACAATCCGAATTAAACTTATTTAAGGTCGCTGGTAAAGGCTGGATGAGAAAAGCGGAAGACCGGGATATCCGGCGCAAAATGGGGGAGGTCCTATGTCCAGCAGTGGACTGCGATAGGTTAAGAGACAGAGAAGTAATCGTGTTTAATAACAAGTATTGTGATATACTTAACTCGTTTGTTTTACTTTAAAACATCAGCTGGATGTTAAGAAAAATAATTCAGTGAAAGTATTTACACCGAACTGACAAAATGTTACAGTAACCTTATTGTTTCCTCATCCGCAGTTCCTTTTGTTTAATCTTCTTCCCTTTGGCTTGGAAATCGCATTTATCTTTTTAAAACCGTCTTTAGTATTAAAGAGATAAAAATTGTGTATTGTTATAATCAAGATTTATACACCAATCTCACCTTGTGATATGTCTCATAAAATCTAAGTCATTATTTGAATGATTATCGTGAGCATAAAAATACAAGTGTCCAATGTAATGGCCCATAATAACTTTATGGCTCTATGCGGTAAAGAAATAATAATTTTCCACGGAGAAAATAATAGAATGTGACTATGAAAAGCGACACATTCATGAGATATAAATTTTAATGCAGATTGCTTCCAAGAAGCTTGGTAATTAACGATCTTTGTTAATGGTTCGGTTGTACTAGTTCCTTTTACACCTAAATGTCAATTTAAGGTCTTCCACGTGTACTCTTTATGAGTTGGTTTAGTAGAAATATATTGGTTCTATTTGACGTCAGTTTTTTTATAACTGACTACGGCTGTTAACCGCAGATGGCTTTTACAGTTCGCAATGTTGAGCACAAATCGCTCTCAGCCTTTTTCCGACGTCACATTTGGTTTGAGAAACAAAGTAATAAAAACGTTTATTTAACTTAAGATAGATTTATAAAGATATCAAATATCTTTGAAAATATAATATAAGTATTATAATGGACAGGAAAATCCACTTTCCAATGGTACCAACATACAAAAACATAACTCTAACAATGACACACATGCCGTAAATCCCCAAATGCTTCCGCACTCTCTCAACGGATATAAACCCTTCAATTCCCCATTATTATTTAGTTTCCCATCGTATCCCGTACCCAGAGAAATATTTATGGCGATTGTGTCTGATTCTCGCACAAAACTCGAGAGGTGATCCCGTGCTATTAAGATTTATGGTAACACGTCGCTCTTGTTCGAATATTTCAGGAGGTTGTCCAATAATATACAGAACTACTGCAGCTGTTTTAAGTTTGTTTTCAACCCTTTCTCCGATTTCAATAGTTTCTTTAAATAAATTTTGATTTGAATACAGAAAAAGGTATCTCACTTGGCATGTGCCATAGCAATGAAAACACCATGCTTTCTGTTCAATGAGCTGATCATGATACGATCACAGACTATTTACTTAGAAGGCTATCTTAGAAAAACTGACAACACAAACATACTAACAATAGATTATGTACGTCTTTACGCGATTAGTCTTTTAACAGATATGATGAAAGATATATTAAGAGTGAACAATGACTGATGAAAAATGCAGAAACATGGAATGTTGTTTTTTCTTCATGGAGGATTTTCTGGATACTTGTAAAAAATAGAAGTGAAGGTGTACCTTAATGAAAGCAGCAGCAAAGTCTTGAGGGCCCGCAGCGGCGGCAGGGCGCAAAGTAAGGGCGTAGTCGCCGGCCTGCCCGAACAGCTCGCAGCGCAGCGTCATCGTCCTTCGCCCGGGGAACCCGTGCATCTGTCAAATTAAATTGGGTGAAATATCTTTTTATTATGTAACAAAGAGTACAGGACGCTCACCTGAAGGTTAGTGCTACGTCTGACCATGACAGAGCAGCATTGAAGGAGACGAATAACTGATAGTTATCCCCATCAATGCCGCACTGCGCTCGTCATCCGAGACAATAGATGTTAGGTCTTTTATACTACCTACAAGTGAACTACACTAGACAAGACTAGTGTTAATAACTAATATGTACACAAGGTTTAACCCATTGAACGCCGGGATTCCAGACACAATATAAAATCTATCAGCACCTTAAAGCGTCATTGGCGGTCAAAGGGTTAAACACAAAAGGTTTCGAGGCGAGGGCACTAAAGGTACACTCCTGTTTCACGGTACGATATTTGGCACTGTTGTGGTACTACCCAGATGACTCAGTACTGAGTTTACATCCTAGTAAATATTTACATGTTTGTTTGTGTTGGTTTGGGTGTTTTCTATGTATAGTATGTGTTTACGACAAAAACTTATAAGTATGTTTATCGGTTGTTTAGCACCCGAAAATTGGTCGCACACGCACACGCGCTGTCTGAAAATCAGTGGCGAAAATAGTGCTTTTTTTATGGAATTCCGAGTCTAAGAACAAAAATATTTTTAAACGAGCATTATCTAGAGAGATGCGGAGCTCGCTAATTAAGAGCGTGAAAGTTAACGCGGTCATTTCTTTTTAACCGACTTCAAAAAGGAGGTTCTCAGTTTTTTAGACCCAGTTTTGCGGTCCGGGGCAATGCTTATTTCTTTTTGTTCTCTCTGAATTTGGTTATTCAATTTATTTAGTACCCTTGTCTGCTCTGACGGCCATCGGTTCTGCGACATACATGACCGGCCTACTGCCACTTCAACATGATCCGGCGAGCTATGTCACAATAAAAAGTATAGTTTACCTGTTCTGAGTACAAAACGTGCGCATGCGAGCTGGTGTTCTTGCCATCGCATAATACAGCCCCTCCGCTCGAGTGGCCACAATACAGTAATTCCAACCAGAAGTCCGCACTGCTTTCAACTGGGTGCACGCCACTTTTGGTCCAGTATTGCGTCACCCCCTGAAGGAAAAATACTTTGATTCTAGTTTTTTTTATTTGACGACCCATTGTGGTGGTTGGGACGACGGCTTCTACACTAAGAGTCTCAGGTACGATCCTCGAGTAGTAGGTTCAAACATTTGTATGCATGAACATGACTGTTTGTATTATATATTATATTTTTACCAATACTTAATATGATAAATTTTAAATATAATTTGCTTATATAATTATTTGATTACAAATGATTCTGTACTAAACACAATTTTTTTGAAAAGAGTAACTACTGAGTTTCTTCTCAGCGGAAAACTACCTCCCGAACCAGTGGTAGCTTCATTTGACATTCATAAGTGTTCTGTAAGGACCTAAACTGAATAAACACTTTTCATTTTCATTGGTCTTGGTGTTACTATACAAACAGACTGGCATACACACAAAAGTTTGTACTACCCGGGGATTGGAACCTTTGGTGTAGTAGCCGAGACGTCTCAAACATTACATAACCCATGACCATATCCTCCGACATTGATATCTGTGTCTTCCCCAAGTTCCCCAGAGTATTGTTGGTTAGTTTGTTTCATTATCTTATTTTTATTGTTTTAATTTTACTGTTTTACCTTATTAAAACACTTACTTGTTGTCAATGCATGCCGTTATCTCACTTAAAGGTGATAAGTGAGATTACTTTAACGAACGGTTTTGTAAAAATAAAAAAATTGTAACATGTGAAAATGTAAATCTTGTTGGTGATCTTAAATAAATAAATCTATGACACACACATCGAAAAAAATAACATTTTTTCCCTTACCTGCCTTTCGGGATACGTCTGTATATGTTCTGGAGTCACATCCAACTTGGCCTGCGGCCACAGCACGTCGAACTTCCAAGACTTGACAACACTGTCACCAGTTTCGATTATAACTCCGTCTTCTATATCTCTTTTGTCTCTTGTTGTGTTGACGTCAAGGTATTCTTTGTCAGAGATAAGTTCGAGATAGTAGACACCGCCTCTAGAGAAGTATCCGCAAGGTAAAGTCATGCGGTCGTCTGAGTCTAGTGCAAGGGGCATGGCTGCAAGGTGCGCTCTGCCGTCTTCGTCTTCTCGGGCAAGTCGTACGCGCAGCTCGTTTGCCTGAGTGAAAAATGAATTTTTTTAAAACGATTTTAGTAAGAGATCAGCAAGTTATAGTTGCAGTAGGCTGGTCACGTTTCTTGAAGAAAACGATGGCCGTTGAAGCAGACGCGTCTTGGCAAGTGTAGCGTAGACTACATTTAGCGAATGCCGAATGGGTCGACAATTCGCAAAAGGTGTGCGAGAAATATGGAGGCCCGGGATATCATGCGCCAAATAGGGGATACCAGCAGTGGATTGCGATAGATTGAGAGAGAAACAAATTTTGTGCTAATTGATGGTTAAAAGTGATAAATTGCACTAAGGGATGAAGTCATATATTTCTTACAGAAATTGAGTGGATTTAGAATGTGGCATCAGCAAAAAAAGATTTAAAAAAACTGGTCGAACGCCATTAAAATGTGAGGCACATTTTAACATTCTCACTTCACTGCTAAAGGAATGGGCACATGAAGCCAATTATTGCGAAGAAATAAAGAACATTGGGATGACATATTCAACATGCGGCCGTAACCCTATAAAAGAAGAGAAGATATATTAAATTGAAACATATTTACCATCAGTTCGTTGGGCAGGGCGCCTCGCACGCGGACCCTCACGTCTCCGCCCAGTGCCACCAGCGCTGTTGGGATGTCCACCCATACTTGGGTGAGGTCAGCTCGCTCGTCGCTGTAAGGGTTGGCGAGATTCGCGCCGCCTGTCGACAAAAGAAACTTATGAAAATTGTAAATATGGAACAAGTACGAGTAATTGTAATTTTATGAGCAATTTACTTTTAAGAACACTACATCCAGCATAAGTAGGTGTCGGTGAATACTCTCTGGAGTGGTGGTATATGGTATCGCAAGTGTACGAAAAGTTTCCTCAAGGTCCTTGTGTGATGCAAAAACTAAGGCCTATACTTTCCGCGTAGGCTCGTGCTCCTCGGTTGAGGACGTATAATGAGCTGATGGTGATGATGATGACGTCTTATAATCTTTATGATAAATGAATCTAATTCCGTTTATGTAGTTAACCATATCTGTTGCTAACCTCACCGTCTAGCTTTCATTTTTTTCTTGTTGTTTCTCCAATGAATGCCATTGTCCTTCTTGCTATTTTTTCATTTCATAAAAGGATATCTTTATTTTCCCCTATAAATATATTACTTTACTGTGAGTTCAATGTTGTGACAATTTTGTGCAAAACTAATTATGTGAACGTTGAATAGGTATGGTAGTAATGTTGCTCGTAAGAAGCTATACATTTATCCCACGACCCATGTGGTTTATTGGTTTAGAGGTCGCCTATTAAACAGGGTTACAAGGGTTCCGGCTTCGATGTCTGGGCAGCACAAACATTTTCATGGATATATCTGTTAGTATGTATAATATTTTTTTATGTATTTAGAAAAAAAAAATCTTTGTTTAGTATGTGCCTTAATATAAGTAATACTTAAATTGGGGCTCCTTGGCGTTGTAGAAATATCGGTGGATATTTATTTATAAGGATATTTAACTTTTCTATATGTATACTTTCTATCCATACTAATATTATAAATGTGAAAGTATCTCTGTCTGTCTGTCTGTCTGTCTGTTTGTTACGCTTTCACGCCTAAACGGTCCTGCAATTTTGGTAGTACGACACTGAAATTTGGTATGCGGATTATATGTCACAAAAGAAAAAATATGGCATATTTTTTTTTCAAAAATCCACCCCCAAACCCTTCAAATAGGGGGGGAAGTGTCATATTCGATTTTTCGCAGTTTTAAGGTAGATTTTATTGAAACTTGGTATGTTGATAGTAGGTAACCTAGAATAGGTTTTAGGCTACTTTTTGTCCCGTTTTCACCCCCCACTCCCTCAAATGGGGGTTGGAAGTTTGTATGGAACATTCCGAAATTTTTGTAGTACGACGCTGAAATTTGATATGCGGACTGTTTGTCAGAAAAAAAATATGGCATATTTTTTTTTCAAAAATCGACCCCCAAACCCTTCAAATAGGGGAGGAAGTGTCATATTCGGTTTTTCGCAGTTTTAAGGTAGATTTTGTTGAAACTTGGTATGTTGGTAGTAGGTAACCTAGAATAGGTTTTAGGCTACTTTTTGACCCGTTTTCACCCCCACTTCCCTAAAATGGGGGTTGGAAGTTTATATGAACATTCCGCAATTTTGTAGTACGACGCTGAAATTTGGTATGCGGACTATATGTCAGAAACGAAAAAATATGGCATATTTTTTTTCAAAAATCCACCCCCCCAACCCTTCAAATAGGGGAGGAAGTATCATATCCAATTTTCGCAGTTTTAAGATAGATTTTATTGAAACTTGGTATGATGATTGTAGGTAACCTAGAATAGGTTTAGCTACTTTTTGTCCCGTTTTCACCCCCACCCCTCGAATGGGGGTTGGAAGTCTGTATCGAACATTCCGCAATTTTTGTAGTACGACTGAAATTTATGCGGACTATTTGTCAGAAACGAAAAAATAGCATATTTTTTTTTCAAAAATCCACCCCCAAACCCTTCAAATAGGGGAGGAAGTGTCATATTCGTTTTTCGCAGTTTTAAGGTAGATTTTATTGAAACTTTGTATGTTGATAGTAAAACCTAGAATAGGTTTTAGGCTACTTTTTGTCCCGTTTTCACCCCCAATCCCCTAAATGGGGTTGGAAGTTATATGAAAGATTATATGTCGCAAAGAAAAATATGGCATATTTTTTTTTTTTCAAAAATCCACCCCCAAACCCTTCAAATAGGGGAGGAAGTATCATATCCAATTTTCCGCAGTTTTAAGGTAGATTTTATTGAAAGTTGGTATGTTGATAGACGGTAACCTGGAATATAATGTATATAATATATATATATACATATATATATTATATATATATTATATATATATATAACCTTTAAAGGTGTGGGGGGAAGCCTATGTATAGTTATATATATATATATCCACAAAATTGACCCCAAAACCTTTTAAATTGGGAGGGGGGGGATAAGGGATCCGTTTTTGGAAATAGACTCCAAAACTTTTTAACTTGGCCGGGGGATTCCTATGTATAGTGATATATATGTATACATAATTTTTCTTTATAAGTTTAAACAGTTTACAAGGTAGAAAGCTCAAAACAAGTATGATGGCTATTTGTCATGAACAATAAATATTGCATAATGAAGTTTTTGCAAACCGGCCCTTAAAGCCTTAAATAAGAAAAAGAAGAAGCAGTGTTGAAATTATTCTGTTTTTGTTACCAAGTGGATGGCTCCACTTTCCTGGTAACGAAAACAGAATAATTTTGTCATCCCGAATTTAACGCGGGCGAAGCCGCGGGCAAAAGCTAGTTAATAAATAAATAAATGTGACTAATTTTTAAATAAGAGTTAAAACAAGTTGTTGTTATAAAGCCTAGTAAGCATTATCGCACCGCTCGAGCTAAATTTTTAATTTACTATAATTTACTACGAATCCCTTCATGCCTAGTTCATACTCCTGGCTATTGTATACCGTGAGTGCGTTGTTAGGTACATATGAAATTTTAATTTGTTTTTGTTGTTTTCAAAAAAGCGTGATTCGAGGCATGATTTTTTTTAAAAAAAAAACATTTATTGATCCTGTTTCAAAAAATGGGCGCTTCGAGGAATATCTCGTTATAGTTGCTACGCAACCAAACAAAGTGATAATAATCAATATACTTTCTTATCATAATGTAGCTGGTTGTTATACAGACATATTAAAAAAACCGTTTTCCGCATCCATATTGTTTTCATTGCAATGTAATAAACTTTGTTGGCGCTAACGCGACATAAAATGTTTTAAATTATTCATATGTCACGGATGTGCTTAATTGCGGCAAAGGTTAAATTACACTGTCATTAAGGAATGCCCATTGAATTTGAACTTATTATTATCATTAGCTCCTCGGTGGGAACGTATAATGCGTCCCCACCGAGGGGCACAAGCCTCGAGGAGTAATAACCTATCTACCTAATGAGAAGTGTGCATTGATATTATGGCGAAAAATTTGTATCATAATTTTTTTCTTGCAATAAAATCTGTCCTCTTACGACATCCATCAGAGGCCCATGGATGTCGCCACTGGTGCGACTGGTCATCCACGCGGCCTCAGAGCGTATAGGACGACTTCACGCACAACCTCTAATTTCTTCGTAGGTTCGGCAGGTTGCCTCACGACATAAGAGCGTCAGATAAACGTAGATATAATTGCGAAAATTCGAAAACACATTGGTACGCGGCGGGATTTGAACCTGCATCCTCCAGATCGGAAGGCAAACAGTCCACAATAATGAGCCACCGACGCTCTTTTAAATAACAATTATATTATCTTATCAGGATTAGCAAGTTGAAGTGGCAGTGGGCAGGGCACATAGTGCATAGAATCGATGGCCGATAGGGCGGAAAGGTTCTCGAGTGGCGTCCGCGTAACGGAAAACGAAGCGTAGGCCGACCCCTAACTAGATGGACTGATGACCTTGTTAAGGTGGCGGGTAGCAGATGGATGTCAACTGCAAGGGATCGGTCCGCGTGGAAATCATAAGAGGAGGCCTTCGTTCAGCAGTGGACGTTCAAGGTTGTAATGATGATGATATATATCACATTAATTTGTATGATGTTATGTGAATTGACCCAAATATGAAGATCGGTAAGTAGGAAGAAGTCCAGTAAGTTGGAAGAAAAATCAACCATATTATTATGAGAGATATTCTGGCGTGCGCTGCTGAAATCGTCAGTTACACCTAAGTAATTTAATATGGTAATATTTATCTTTAAAAGATATATAATATAAACAAATCGAAATACCAGAAGGTATCAGTTACTTTAAAATAAAACAAGCATTACACCTAGCTTTTTTTTAAATAACACCTAAAATTGGTAGTCGATGGAAAGATTTATTTATTTACGCGAATTCATTGGAAGTATCGCTTGCTATTAACAATATGAATTATTCATAGCACGGTGCTCAAACTAAAAGGGATAAAGGAAACTGTTTTTAAAATGGAAAAGTTTTGTCGGCTTTAGCACGGGAAATAATATTATAGTTTATTTTAATATTAAATTTGAAACTTGTGTTAAGTTCTATTCGTAAACAAACAATTACATAACTGTTTTAATAAATTATTTATTTATTTAATCTTTATTGCACAAATAAATTATGTACAAAGGCGAACTTAATGCCAAGGCGGCATTCTCTACCAGCTAAACTTTGGGTATGCAGAGAAAGACAAAATGGTGCGGCGAGAAAAGAAGAGAAAAAAGATTAACACTAACAAATAACTAAAAGTAAATAATATACATTCATAAATATATATATAAATTAAAATAATAAAATAATAAATAAACATTAACAAATACATATTACAACAATTAGATATAATACATAACAAAAAAGCGACAACTTTATAAATACATACTACATAATAAATATTTACTATCACTCCAATTTAATGTAAATATATTATGTACTTACGTATACAGCGACCCAAAGCAGGGTTATGAGTTTAAACGTCATCAATATTTACGACAACCGGGCCCGTGTCTCTGCCCTCATACATAAACCACCCATTTACAATAGCATCGAATTAACTGGAAACACAAATCACAAACCTACGCAGCTCACGCAGGGTTAAGACAATGGAGTGTTCTACTGTTTATAATAAGGATTTATACTTGGACGTATCTACGCAAATAGGATCCAATCCACAAGGAGGTAAAAAATGAGTGAAGTATACCTAACTAGCCTCTGGGGTGTAAATTAGCCTTTAGTATAAATACTATCAACAATATATACATATTTAACATATTAATCGATGGTCGTTTCCTTCCCACATGGCCCTTACGTTTTTAAGTTACTCAGAAACGACTCAGTCTCCTTAGATCATATAGAGAAATATCCATTCAAAAATAATGACCTCAAAATAATATATTAAACATACACACACATCATTATACATCACACATCATTATACATCCAATACACTTGAAACCTTTTTGATAATATACACTCATAATAGTTATAAATCCAAACTTATGTTAATTACTCCTCGCACTGAATACGGTAAAAAAACAATATTATTCGAGGGAGCACAGCTGTACAACCGACTGCCGAACAACATTAAAGAGTGTGACAATATAAATATGTTCAAAACTCTTGTAAAAAAACACGTCCAAGAACTTTAAATATCACCAAGATCCAGAGAAGGAAAAATCTATACTATAATATTATAATAATATGTATGTTAAGTTTAATCTCATTGTAAATGAACTTGTAAGTTTTATGAGAAATAAAAATTTCTTTAAACCTATAATACAATAACTAATGTGCAAATAAAACTTAAAATTCAATATCTCAAATGAGTCATTTTGTGGGTAGGATCCTTTTTGTGTTGTACGTCCACTTGTAAAATCAGTTGGCACGGCGTTCGGCTAAGATTTCTGCGTGACCCGTGGGATGTGGTTTCGAATCCTGCTGGAAACAAGCAAACATTTTTCCTAGTTTGCTGGGGTCACTTGCAGGCTGAATCGACTGATTGTACGAAATTAAAGATTAAAAGAAGGCGTGTTAGCCGTCGGTACCGGCTACAATCTTAGGATGGTCGTTAACACCAGCCAATACACATTGAGCCCGGGTGGGATGCAGACCAATCTTTCCATGGCTATGCGGTGTAAGTGAAAAGACATGGTTCCTTTAGTGGGACGTTATAGGGTGATGAATTGATGATGATTCGTTTTCATTATATTTTTTTTAACTTTTAGTATTTAATATTTTTGTTGTTTGTGATCAAGCCCTTCCGCATAATGTTAAGGAGAATCTCTGTATTTCCCTAAGGATCCCCTCGTTTCGCCGTAACATCTACACGTCACGCCATATTGCGTTGGTGTCATGAATTTCAGGTCTATCTATTACGTGTTGTTTGTAACTTTAGATTTTTGCTGCTCGAAGCAAAAATCTGTTTGTAATGGTCTGGGTGTTTTCTATATATAATATGTATGTATTTACAAAAAAATGTATAAAGGTATGTTTATCCGTTGTTTAGTATCCATAATACAGGCTTTACGCTTAACTTGGGGCTAGATGGCGCTGTGTGAATGTCACTGATGATTTCATTGCGTCGAAAATATTTCATGCCGGTCTACCAGCAATTGCCTCATGCCAAAGAACATAAATATCTGAATCGGTGTAAATGTTAGGTTTAAACCAAAGACAGAGTCAGAAGAAGTCTGAGTCTTTAGCTGAAATCCCTCTTTGCGCGTCCGCGCACCCAACTTAAAAAACCTTGTATGTCATTGTACATTTAAAAACAACAGCAAGTGCATTACTATGTTTTATTTTTGGTCGAGGTAACATACTAGGATTTTTGTGGGTTTCTCTAGGTTCCGAATGGTCCCGTAACTTCTACGGTTTTCAAGAGATCGATATCTCATTACACACATATCTTATAGAAATAGATATGAATACATACAAAGCAAAAGGTAGATCTTTAAACCTATACTTTATATAGAAAACACGACATGTAGCCCGTATGGTGGGTTATAACCCAATCATTCCATAGCCATGTTGTGCAGGAAGGCCCATGCCCTGCAATATAATGTTAAACCCTAGTCAATGATACGAATCTTTATAGAAACCAGTGGATTTCTTAGAGCCTTAAAACATCACAGCTGCATTTCTACCTCTAAGTTAAGGCGACGCAAAGCGGCGTATAAACGAACCTCATAGTAACGATTCATCCCGAGTTCCGAACAAGACCAACAAAAGCGGTGTCTTTGCGGTTCACGACCAGTATAACTAGAGCCTTGCCGTTTTACAAGCTCTTTCAGACGCGGAATATTCGTAGAGAAATTCCTGTGAGATAGCTTCCTGTATGCTGCTTGCAATCTAAAGAAACGAGGCAGCCGGGAAAATCGGAATAATCAAGGATTTTCTACGTTAACTTTTTGTTGTGTCGTTATGTTTTATATACAGGTTTTATAGGTATTAACACTTTAGTATAGTTGCGCTAAGGGAATTGGTTGAAAACAGAGTTTTGTTAATTCTGTTTTACAACTTTAGCTTCAACACGTATATTTCACGTGCAGCCATTAGTAGTAAAGTTTTACTAAATACTTATGGCTATTTTAAAATGTTTTAAGTGACAGCTCTAGAGGTCAACATATACTGGTCTCTCCACGTTCTGTTTACACAAATTAGACGCTTTGATATTTATAACGGTGTAAGTGAGATTTGCGACGACAATTGTTGAGAAATTGTATTATTATCTTTCAGGCACTTGACCTCCTTATTAAGGACGACGCAGTTCCGCTAATGTTTGTAATTTACAGACGGTGATAAAAGTTGGTTTTGCCGTACGGCATGATATATTGGTCCTTATGAATGCAGCAATAAATTTCATTTTGCTTTTGTGTTCCAATCTTTGTGGTCGTTAAAAAAACTGAAGTCACTGAAAAGTTATCGCTTTGCGAAATACTTTCTTTTTAAAAGCGTATTTATTTTATGACGATGTACGAGTAGGAAGTAGTTCCTGCTCGAAAGTTAGTAAATGGACTGGCACGCAGCATTAGTTATAAGCATGTTCTTAGGCAACGCTTCCCAAACCAGAAAATCAGATAGATTATACGAGTATAAAGAAGACCCTTACTCCGCTTCTGACTAGTACGTTAGGTCGCTAGGGCCCTAGCCCAGCCTAACAATATATACACATGTTAAAAAAAAGAGCTTACTCCCGGAGTACAAGGGTTACGAAGTTAGGATAGGTAGGGATTGAACCCGCTGCCAGTCGCGCAGGCTCACGCGACTGATCGTAGGGTGTCTTGGCCGCATCGGGGAATTGAGACTCAACACGGACGGTTGAAATCTGGTTTATTGTTAAATTTTGGTTAGTTATATATATAGTATATATATACAGATAGTTGCTATGTAAACATGTGAACGTATATCAGTGTGCCGCCGGTGTTAGTTGTTCAAGCTGCACACTGCGAGTTCATCGGCCAGGTCACGTTTGACGACCCATTTGGTGTTGCGGTTGACATGTCGACTCCAACACCAAGGTTCCGGGTTCGATCCCCGGGCAGTACAAACATTTGTGTGCATGAACATGTCTGTTTGTAATGGTCTGGGTGTTTTCTATGTATAATATGTATGTATTTACAAAAAAATGTACTTAAGTATGTTTATCTGTTGTTTAGTACCCGTAATACAGGCCTCAAGCTTAACTTGGGGCTAGATGGCGCTGTTTGAATGTCAGTAGATATTTATTTATTTATGTCTAGTGTTGCCAGGATATCAGGATTTAATCGGGGCAAACAATAACAATAAAAAAACTAGGGGTTTCTTACTCTCGGTTCAATTTCAATATAGTTGACCAGGATAAATTCTTTCCGGATTATGAATTGGAATGACACTGAAAAGAGATGAAAACTTTCTAATTTTGTGATTATAGGGACATTTAGCGTCCAAATCGGGACGCGTCCGCAGATCCCTGAAAATCGGGACGACCCGCGCAAATCACCCTGGAGGACACCTGCCATCACTAGTCGTGTAGTGATTGCAGTGTTGCTAATGGGTGCAGAATGTTTGACGTGATGATATTCAGTATATATAGCTTCAGTAGATATAGCTTCAGTATATATAGCTCCAGTATATATAAGCTGGATACGCCATCCGTGCCTCAAAAACGAACGGCCGAAGAGAGTACAGCTAGTACTCTTTTGTTTAGGTAAATGTGTTCGAAATTCGAAATATGTGTACGTGTGCTGTCACTGCATTCGGAACACTTTTTGATTGTTTTGTGAGCATATCATGAATCCATACTTTTCACGGACGTAGCTCGAACAGATGAAGTAGTTATAAGTGTTGATTGAAGCGATAATACCAATCAATAAAATAAATAAACATTCGCCAACATACACACAGCGCCATCTAGCCCCAAACTAAGCATTTGCTTGTAATATTATTAACTAAGCAACAGATAAACATATTTATATATATATTTTGTAAATTCATAACCGTGCAGTAGATCTTAAATGTCGGCTGCAAGGGATCGGTCCGCGTGGAAGTCATTAGGGGAGGTCTTCGCTCAAGAGAACACGTATTATACTGTAATGATGATGACGACTATTTGGAGAAATTTATTATGAGCTAGCCACAGACATCAGAATATACAATTAGACTGGACAAGCCGCCAAGTTTATAGGCAGTCCCAGTGTCGCAATTTCTTTTCGGTTCTAACCTGTGAAAAGTTATTATATTTCTTTGGTAATTTACTGATTCATTGGATGATGGCATGTTACAATTGCACAGAATGGCATTTGGAAAAAAACGGTAATTCGTTCTAATATTTGTGCGTCTGACTCGTCTCACAGAGCGTAAACTGGTAGCCAGTGTTTGCTCGTTGAGCTACTTTGTCGCACTTTAAACGCGGCTTGCCCCATCTCCTGTATTGGGAAATCTGTGCATCAGCTACAGTCAAAAAACGTCCCGTCAAATTGTCCAGCCATTTCAGAGATTACCCGGGGCAAACAGACAGATGGAGAAAATTAAAAAAAAGAAGTTTTGGTGTATGTACCGTATATTTATTTATATGCATTTAGTAAAAAACTATATTTCAGTGTTTCAAACCGACACTTCAATTTTTTTATATGTAATCGATATACGTTAATTGAGTCGTGTCATGGTTTGTTCACAAATGAATTGGACGTCTGAGAAAAGTGTATTACAAGTCCGCAACGGAACATAAAAGGCTAAAGATTCTACGCTAGTGACAGCCGCCGAGCGACTGGAATTAATGCGTCTGCGGCACGCCCAGACCTAATACCGATTGCCGCCCAAACAGATAATAACTTTGTGTTTATGACTCTCCCGACGGGAATACTATAGTCGATATGATATTGTACATGTCTGTGCCTTTGAAGTCTTGTATGCCACTTAGCTTTTGTATTTACGGCCTTGAATCAAAATTGACTATTTTTCGAACGCTTTCGAGTAAGCGACAGTTCGACTACCATACAAGGACTAGCTTTTGCTCACGGCTTTACTCGCGTTAAGATGAATTAAATATAAAATATGAATATAAATATCCACTGACATTCACACAGCGCCATCTAGCCCGAGTTAAACGTGAAGCCTGTATTATGGATACTAAACAACGGATAAACATACTTATATACATATTTTTTTGTAAATACATACATAACATAGAAAAACCCAGACATTACAAAACAGACATGTTCATGCACACAAATGTTTGTACTGCCCGGGGATCAAACCCGGAACCCTTGGTGGTGCAGTCGACCTCTCAACCGCTACACCAAATGGGTCGTCAATATATATTTATATATTAACATTAATTTACATCCCCTATTTTGTCCACTTTGGAGTGGATTTTATTAAATTTCTTTCTCAGGGGATGCCTATGTCATAGTAGCTTTATACATGCATAGTCTCATGTATTGACATAATACTTGAAATTTGCAGAAGGGTTATAACTTACGAAAGGAACTTATAAAGGGTTAAGTTACTTGCTTGGCTGGTGGTAAACACAAAATTTCATCCTCACCACTAGAATCTAGATGAACGGAAGTTCTCGACAGTGCGTTGCTGGGATTTCTTATCATCAATCGACCACGCTCATTAAACGCCTCACCGAGGGGCACGAGCCTACCCGTATAGGGTGATAGGCCTTAGTCGTCCACGCGGGCCCAGTGCGGATTGGACGATTTCACACACAACCTTCGAATCTCTTCGCAGGCGTGCATGAAGGTTTCCTCACGATGTTTTTCCTTACCGTAAGAGCGCGGATAACGTACATATATTTTCGAAATTTGAAAACACATTGGTACGTGGCGGGATTTGAACTCGGCCCTCCCGGTAGGAAGGCGACAGTCCACACCATTGAGCACCGCACGCTCTTCTTACGAATTTCTTATCACGAACGATGAAATTGTGGAACTTTAAAAAAAGAGCGTCTTCCCTGATGAATGGCCAGCAACGCATTTCAGTGCACACTGGTATTGCAAGTGTACATGGGCGGCGGTATCATTTGCCATCTGATGAGCCGTTTGCTCGTTTGCCTGCTATGCATAGAATTGTGCTGTTTCGTATTATTATTTTTGATAACTGAGCGTGTTTCTGTCACATGAATGCATGCGTGCGCGCGCGTTGTATTGAAGTATGTCTTTACAAGCGCATTTATTTACTCTACGAACTCTTCCAATGAGGGTCTACAAGTACCTAAGTGCTTACCTGCGATGAAAAGCAGCCGCAGCAAGGCGGCGAGCGGCACGCGGCGCATCACGCGTCACCGCCCCATCAAACTCAACACTGCAGCCACCTGCAACAATTATGCAACCTGTTAAAAATCATCAACATAATCAGCCTATAACAACTCTTCTAAGGGCACTGGACTTCTAAGGGCACTGGACTTCTAAGGGCACTGGACTTCTAAGGGCACTGGACTTCTAAGGGCACTGGACTTCTAAGGGCACTGGACTTCTAAGGGCACTGGACTTCTAAGGGCACTGGACTTCTAAGGACACTGGACTGGACCAGTGCCCTTAGACTGGACGCACAGTCCCCAAACAGATACATGGTTACCTCACCGCAACACCCTAAGCCGAGGTTTGAGTCCCACTCATGATGAAGGCCATCTGCGCTCGACAGTTGCCAGCGAAGCTGTGAATACCATCTGCAGCCAACAGCAGTAGTGATTTCGAAACAAAACAGAAACATATCCCGCACAGCAGAGCTATAGAAAAATTGACATGTAACTCATAACGCAGGCTGTATACGGTTTGGTGGGTGTTAAAGCATACCATCCTAATATTACTGCCGGGACCTAACCGGAATTGCACAAAATAACGAACAAACAATATAGATTTCCCCGCGGGATTCGAATCTACGACTACCACAGCACGCAGTGATTTGAACCATGTCTTTTTCATCATCATCAGCTCATTATACATCCCCACCGAGGGGCACGAGCCTATCCGTACAGTTTCACACGAGGTTTTTTTTTCACCGTAAGAGCGTTGGATAAACGTACATATTATTTCAAAAATCGAAAAGATATTGGTACATGGCGGGCTTTGAACCTGCGCCCTCCAGATCAGAAAGCAACAGTCCACACCAGCCACTGACGGTTGATGTTACTCGTTTTTTTGGTGTTAAAATGTTTTAAATACATTTTCTTCTCTAGTTCACTCACAAGAAATACAATTTAAGCAAAGACCCGAATAAATGTTTGAAAAACGCTCCACCGTTAAAGCTAGTTTAATTTATAGACATTTCTCTTTCTTTCGGTCTATGCGCAGACAATATAACTCGTAGTCAATTACGTGACTTGCGTATTCAACTTTTAATTTTATCTTTTACAATGGATCTAGTTAGGGAACTGTGTTGAGAATTACTAATTAAGGCAGGTGTCGCAGACGAAACAAAAGAACATTATATAATTATTCAAACAATGTGCTAGACACTGAAATTTGGGGTCTTAAAGTTTGATATCTTTATTGGCATGAAAAAAAAATATCTACGTCCAAATTTTGGGGTTGTACGTAGTTAATAATTAAATGCCTTTATGCCTGAACAAAATTATCATATTAAAAGGTTTTTGTCTGCGTACTGAGCGGGCTTTACACTGTGCGATTTTTAATAGAAATATCATTGAAATAATTTCTCGTAGTCCAGTAGACTTCAATATTGTTATAATTAAGTGAACCTGCAAAAACGATTTTAAAGTTTCATATAGAGCAATAACGAACTCTAACACAAAATATGTGTTCGAATAGGAGTAGCAATAGGAGTGTTGACTAAAGCGATCGTGAAACCAAAAAACTTTGCCTTTTTTAAATAAGAACCTACTAGTGATCCAAGTACGTCCCCCAAAGAGGCAGATCAATTGATACTAAAACAAATATTTTTAAAAGAGTGACTATCAAGTTTCTTAGCGGCCCTTCTAGAAGATCCTACTCCTATAACAATTGATTTAAAAGTATTTGTAACAGATTTATTTGAATAAAGTTTATTTGTTTGTTTATCATTAAAAGTGTACAAAATCTAAAGCACGAGCATACTACTATGTCACTATGATATGTAGCGAGCGACGTGATTATGAATGAAAATTCTGCCCAACTAACGCGATGGGCGGACTTTTGCCGCGGACACTTTTTGAGTGAGATTGTGCATCGAGTAACTTTATGGTTTATCTAAGTATTTATCAAAACTTATAAGTACATCCACAAACTACCACGATACAACAAAAGCAGCAATTAAAAATGTTCCCCATATACTTTGAATAATTAATATCCACTGACATTCACACAGCGCCATCTAGCCCCAAATTAAGCATTCGTCTGTAATATGAACAATTAATAAACATATTTTTTTATAAAAACATACATATTATGTATAAAAAACACCAAGACCAATACAAACAGGCATGTTCATGCACACAAATGTTTGTCCTGCCCTAGAATCGAATTTAGAACCATTGGTGTCAATGTCTCAACCATTACACCATATGGGTCGTCAAGTAAGTTAGTTCGACTAGCTGGGCTATTACCTAGAACCCATTGTGTAATATCCAATGTCTCAACCATTAAACCAGTTGAATCGTTCGACTAGCTGGCCCTTTTTTTGATGCTTAGCTTTTATAGTTTGCTCTTACGCACATGTTTGAAAAACTATACGAGCCAACTTAAACATACTTTGGTTTAGTTGGCAGTGGACGATCGGCTTTAAACTTCGCAGCCTGCATCAGACGTCGCTGGAAGGAAGCCAACACACAGCAAGAATCGTTGTCACGTTTTGAACTTAAACACCTTTTAATAAAATCCATTTTAACGGCGCAGTCGAGGATGGTAGCATTTTGCGCCATAATTGTACATAGTCTTTGTGAATTTTATAGTGGCTAGGTTCACTAGCATTGTATGCACATGTATACTAAAATATAAGAAACATATCCACACACACGTACCATTTTCCACATTCAATACTAAATTTACTTAAAACGTCGCATACGAGCTGCCAACATTAATATCATATTATGTCTAAACTAATTAATATGATTCAGTTGCCAAAATACTTAGTTCCTCACAATGGAATTATATTCTAAGACTGCACTAAACTTAGTCTGCCCCTACCTCCCCGGATAAGCAAAATCCTTTGAGGCGGCATGTTCAAAAGCCCTCATCAATATATCGCAGCTGAAGCGCTAAGAAGTGTTGCTCATTGTATATTCCTCTTGCTAAAGGCCCTGTCGCATTAAGGAAGTACATTTCAACCCTGTGTAAAATATTATGTGTTTTATTTACAAAACAAAAACACATACATAAGTTAATTTAGTTGTTAAGTACCTGAAAAATTACAAAGTTAAAAAGAAACACTACAAAGCCAATATCAAAATTACGAAATGCAACTTTTTGATAGGTATAATTTGAGGTTTACGAAATGGGAAGCCGGATAACAGCTTCGCGCTTAAATTTGGGCTAAATGACACTACGTGAATGTCAGTGCATATAATAATAACATTTTGTCATTTGTAATAATTAAATTAAGAAATTTTTGTCTGTGTTTAGATTTATGAAGAGAAAATATTTGATTATTTGTTTGGAATCAGTTAAAAATCTGAAGCAATTTGAAATACCTAGAGAAAATTACTCGTATGATATACCTACCGGATTACTTAGGCTGTATAATATTTACCGAAAAACGGGGTCCTTACTAAAACAACAAATACCCGTTCGAAGCAGGGGCAGGCGGGACGCCAGTATGATCCATATGTATATAAATAATAGCCATAATCAGCCTATAACGGCCCTCTTCAGGGCACGGGCCTTCCCACAAAGCATAGCTATGGGGAAATAGTATATACCATAACCAACAACGTGGGCCCAATGCAGATATTTTTATTATTAAATTATTAGCCTATGGCTGGTATTCTAATGAAACGAGTGAGTGAATACGAGATCCTTTCCAAAACGCGCAAAGATATTGCTATTAATATTTTCATTAAAGTCATCAGCTTTTGAATTATAAAAAATCTATCTTAAGTGACATAGAATTCACAGGAATGAACACAGTTTTTTCAAATTCATAGTTGGCTCAAAATACAATTTCTTTAACAGTAGATAGTTTAAAAAAGCTTTTAAAAAATAAAATGTCAAAACGACACTGAAAGCAAAATCAATTTTCCCCGCCAACCAACGTGTAGATATCGCACATAAAGCTTTGCGTTTCTAAATTTAATTTTACACGTAACCAAACAACTTTTGTTGTTGGCAGCTAACAAACCATGAATTTGTTAAAACCAAATTGCTTTAATTATGCCGCAGGGAATACATGTTATTGGCAATGCGCGCGTACGTTTTGTTATTAAACATTACATATTTTGCTTTTGTTAAGTATCAACAATGATATTCTGTATATATAGAGGTAGAAACGCCATCCATGCCTCAATAACGAACAGCCGAAGAGAGTACAGTTTGTACTCTTTTGTTAAGGTAAATGTGTTCGAAATTCGAAATATGTCACTGCATTCGGAACACTTTTTTCGATTGTTTTGTGAGCATATCACGGATCCATACATTTTTACATCATTGAGTATCAATAGCAAAATATCTGTGTTAAAATGATCATTTGGATTTTAATGATTGAATGCCATTAATGAAGTGTTATAAACTTGACCTTGAGATGTGATGCAAAGCGGTAGAATTTAAGGTTGATAATCTGTTCCCAAACATGCAATAGGCTATCTAGCCCTCCCTATAACGCTATAAGCCGAGGTTCAAGTCCCACTCTAGGATGCCTTTATATTCATTGCATAAACTATTTTAAGCTGAGAGCCATCTTCTTTTGCCACTTACCCGGTCAAGCTGTGAAGGCTATCTATATATTTAGGTCTATCTATCATTTGATGGGTGTAGTCAATAACACCAAACCATTGGCACCATTAGCCATGTGAAGGTTTTCCATAGGAGAGGTATGTGCTTTTTATTTAGATGCTTTTGGCTCATTGATCGAGGGGCATTAAATAGTAAACCACAGATTATAAAAAAAAATTGGCCAAGCGCGATCGGACTCGCACGTGGAGGGTTCCGCAGCAGCAACATAAAATAAAATTATTTTTATTTACTTAGGCCCCTAATAAAGCTTTTATATGCAAAAATAGTTGTTCATCCTTTATGACGTATAGAAAAAAACTACACATCAGAAATCGTTCAAACTAAATTCAGGTCATCATATATTTTTTTCGATTTTATCAACCCCATAGTTTAGAAATTAGAGGGGACACACACACACACTTTTTTCCACTTTGGAAGTGTCTCTCGCGCAAACTATTCAATTTATAAAAAAAATGATATTAGAAATCTCAATACCATTTTTTAAGATCTACACATTGATACCCCACACTTGGGGTACGATGAAAAGAATTTTTGAGTTTCAGTTTAATGTATGGGGAACCCCAAAATATATTAATTTTATTTCAAGTTTCTTATTAAAACCTTATAGCGGTTTACAGAATACATATACGTACAAAGTTCAAATAGTGTAGTGCTCCTAGTTTCGGGGGAAAAAGGGGTTGTATTAGTCGGACGGACGGACGGACACACAGACAGACTTGACGAATCTATAAGGGTTCCGTTTTTTGCCATTTGGCTACGAAACCCTAAAAAGAGCATAAACACAGGGAAACGTCAAAATTGGCGGTAAAATTAAATGTCATATTCTAACGATCACCATCCTAGTATTACGAATGTGTCTTAACGTGTCTTCCGAAGCTCGGATACATATTAATTTGCAGATAATCAGTGCGATACAACCTGCAATGTGCTGACCAAACTAGGAAAAATCTCACCAAATAACGTTTCCCCGCGGGTTTCGAATTCACAACCTCCGGGTCACACAGCGAGCCGAACGCTGTATGCACCTAAACCACGCAGGCAAATAATTGAAATGTAAGTTATATATTTATTGAAAAGCCATGATCGGGAATTGTCCATATTGGCACAGATAAAATAATATATAATAATATTGGTCATACGATATGTCCACTGCTTCATACATTATTTAAACATTTCAGCCATTCAGTCTGTTTTGATTCGCATTTAATTTATGTTGTTAATGAATTAATGTATTATTTGTTGACAAATTGCGTGGGGATAGCATTGTTTTGATAAACTTTATTTTGATCGGCCGTACTGGATATTAGATATTTAATCATCATCATCATCATCAGCTCATTAAACGTCCCCACCGAGGGGCACGAGCCTACCCGTATAGGGTGATTAGGCCTTAGTCGTCCACGCGGGCCCAGTGCGCGCGAAGTGGACAACTTCACACACAACCTTCGAATCTCTTCGCAGGCGTGCATGAAGGTTTCCTCACGATGTTTTCCTTCACCGTAAGAGCGTCGGATAACGTACTTATATTTTTCGAAAATTCGAAAATACATTGGTACGTGTCGGGATTTGAACCTCAGCCCTCCCGGTAGGAAGGCGACAGTCCACACCACTGAGCCACCGACGCTCTTAAAGAGATATTAAATAGATTCCTGGAAATTCGATAGAAAAATCTAGACTACTCAAGTATTCAGCCTACTGACGCCCAGACCTATGTTTGAAACATCACTCCAGTAGGCATGTGCCTACCTATGTAATAAATAAAAAATATGAATATTCGCTGAGAAATATCTATATATTTTCGGTTATTATTACTTCACAAATATGTATGACTGAATTCAGTATTAGCAACCTTACGTTATAGGCAATTGAAATAGAAAGAAAGAAAAACATTTTTTGGTGCAATAAAAATTGTAACATGTTGTTTCTTAAAATAATATTATAAGCGTAGTATTTACGCTCGTCTCCGTACACCGCGAGACGATATACGTGTATTCTATCTCGTGTAACAGAAACTGTGACACAGATGTCTTTGCAAGGTTTCTCTTTAAGGATTTCCTTCATTTCCACTAGTGTTCAACATGCGTGAAATCCTATAAGGCTCATCCCGTATAAGGTAGTGGTTGGAGTATGCTTTGCAAAAAATATGTGCATGTAGTTACGTGCTTTTGCGGTTCCTAATGCGCGAAAACGTTTCCAACGAATTTATAAACAGGGTACCATTTGCTAAAAATTTTTTAGTAAATAAAATAAGTATCTATAGACATTGCTAGATACGTAAATAAATTAAAAAAATTGTAGCCTGATCTGAATATGACAGGTGAACAAGATGGCGTCTAGATTTTTCATTAATAATGGCGTAATTATGGCTGTTGGCACATACAGTCGGTATCAAATAAGATCTTTTAGTAAAATATATTCCATATTTTGAAGGCTGGTCATTAATAGGTGGCATTTGTCCTGCCCCTGTAGTTCCAATAAAGATTAGGTGCTTTACTAAAATCATTCAGTAAGATCAGTAGAAATAAGATAAAAAAACATGGGTTTGCGAACGAGTAGACGATTCACCTGATAGTAAATGATATCATCACCCATGAACAATCGTTGATTCGAAGGAGCTAAGAGAACATTGCCAAGCTTTAAAAAACGCGAAGATAAATTAATACCTACTGGGAAATAATTTTGGGCCACCATTGCACTGTTTTATTTTATTTGCCGTGACTCGTTTCTAACCAAATAAATTAAGTTGATGCACAAATTAACACTCGACATAAACACTATCAAATAAAACAAATGATAATAATACTTATGACGAATTAGTTTCAGCCAAGCCATACGGGAAAATGACAGGTAACCAAGATGGTGTGTAATTTATACTTTCTGAAGACAAAATCTAAAAATGGCGGGCTTTAAAGATCCGATAATCCTCCAATATGATTCCAATAATCGAATAAGACGATCGTATTTCGAAGTTCACGTTTTGCACTACAAACTTATGTAGCGGTGCACATGATTATTTATCAAAAATGCGAGTTAAAGTTACGTGTGCACTTGTCACGTGCTAAGCTCGCATCGGACGGAATTTTCCGGGAAATAAACGCTGACGTACGGGGAAATGAGATCAGAGCGCCGGCTTTAATTTTAAGGGAATTTCCTTACGAGATGAACTGTTAGTCTCAATGGGATGTTCGCTTTGATTGTTGTTAACACGAACCGTGTGAAGCGCGTTATTGCTTGATGTTGTGAACAAAATACGTTTAAGTGTGAAGGAAGGAATAGGCTGGCTCGATCGGTGTTTATTTTTACGTTCTACAGGTAAACATTTGACCGCCATCTCACCTGATGGTGACTGATGATGTGGCCAAGGACTGATCATGCCTGCCTAGAAACAGCCTATTTTCTCTTGCCTTGAAGACGGCCAGGTTGTAATGATCGGGGAACATATAAGGAGGCAAAGAGTTATGGAACTCTTTGCCTTTGGTCTTTTGTGGTGCGCATTAAGAACGAGGCACCATTGTGGGCTGTGCGGATATGTGAAATGTCAAACACGTAAGGATGGAACGCTCGCCTGTGTCTTGTTTTCCGATAGTGAAAAGGGGCTGGTGGAATTAACTCGTGTAATTCCATCGCACACTCACCGAAATGTAACCTGTAAAAAACCGACAGCCGTGAAACTTTACGACGGTGCGCGAGGCTTTGCAGCATAGCATCCATACCATCTTAGTACCATCCTATTTGACCTTTCGCAGTCTAATGCTAGACCTAGGTCTACCCTATTCAGCTCCCAGATATCCCGGTCCTCCTCTTTTCTAATTCAGACTTGACCTTGTCTAGACGCGGTCTCCACTCCAGAACCCGTTTGCTCTAACGACCATTGATTCTGCGACATACGTGACTAGCCCACCGTCTCACTTTTGACGACCCGAATAATAGTTGAGACGTCGGTTAGAACTCCAAGGGTTCCAGATTCGTTCCCCGGGACAAACATTTGTGTACATGACATGTTTGTTTGTATTGGTTTAGGTCATCATCATCATCATCAGCTCATTAAACGTCCCCACCGAGGGGCACGAGCCTACCCGTATAGGGTGATTAGGCCTTAGTCGTCCACGCGGGCCCAGTGCGGATTGGACGACTTCACACACAACCTTCGAATCTCTTCGCAGGCGTGCATTGGTTTAGGTGTTTTCTATGTATTATATGTATGTATTTACAAAAAAGTATTTAAGTATGTTTATCCGTTGTTTACCATATTACAGGCCAATCCTTAGTTTGGGACTAGATGGCGCTGTGTGAATGTCAGTGGATATTCATTGATTTCAATGTTTTTATTTGTCACTAGTTATGATTTTTTTAAAAATAATCCGTATGTAGCATACGACAATATTACAGTAAATGGAAAGTGCGCTGTTTTCAAGAATCTTGGAAGCTAGTTGATGATAACTTTATTATATCCTAGCGTACAAATGACGGCGCGTCCGCTCGCGGGACGTGCCCGGATTATCTGCGATATAACAAACAATATCTGAATTGTTTTGGGGCTAGGATGTAAGCGGTGTTATAGCAAACTGATATAAAAATATAATAGATATCCTGGTACATTGACACAACGCCAATCTAATCCAAACTTTGCACGTACCAACATATTATAGATACAACAACTTCATAGATGGGCTATCTGTAGGCAATTGAAAATGAAAAATATTTATTTCCATGAATTGAAGGTTTTACAATGATACAGAGGTTGACTTACTCCTTTTAAGCGTGTAACGCTTGTTCCAGGAGTCACCGCTCTGCCATAACATGCCATGGGTGTACATTTATGGTTTGTTTAAACCAAAAACAATAGTTTAAATACAACCCAGGCTACTTCATACAATGAGTTTTGTTTCTTAATGGATTAATTCTACAAGAAATAGTGTCCGTTTGTGTGTGTTTTTGTGTTTATCTTTGACAAGATAGATACCTATATATCATTGGTGTGGCCTGTTGCCTTCCGACTTTGAGGGTGCAGGTTCAAATCCCGCCACGTATACATACGCCAATGTGATTGTTGGGTGATAATGACTACCATCCGAAGATTATAGATTGACTGAGGATTTAACGTGCCCTCCGAAGCACTGGATTCTCTTTACCTCCTTTTTTTTTTGAACAGGTTTAATTTTATCTGCAAACAATCAGGTGATTAGGCCGGCATTAAGTTCGCCTTTGTACGACAATTATATTGCGCACTTCAGTTTAAATAAATGAGTAAATAATTACATATTGTTCCATATTTATCTTTATTTTACCACCAATTTTATTGCCATAAGCAAAACCTTGTTATTGTCCGAACAACTAAATATAATAAAAAATACCGTACACAAACATGGTTTTTCCCATAAAATTTAATACACGCACGTTGTTTTATTTGCGTCCACGGGGTTTTTCCTCAAAAGTGTACATCGCTTCCATCATCCTGGAATCCCTTTGGAATTTAACAAGTCCTCGGACGCGTCGGCCGTCTGACATGGGTCCAAGGACAGGAATGGTAAAGAACGGATATTTTAATTTACGAACAACATTTAATTGGTCCAACCTTTTTCAATATGAGCCAAAATGTGGTTTATGCTTCCCTATGTTTTGGCGATGACGTAAGAGCTTTTGATTGGCTCGATGTCAATTTTTTTTGTTGTGAGCATGGATGAGGTGTCTATTTGATATCTACGAACATTAGAAAAAAAAGAAGAATATTTATTGGACGCGTATTCTAGTAATAAAAACTTGGTCCTTAATATAATATAAAACCCTATTCAATATTACCAAAATATTTGCTGCTCAGCTAATGCCAAGACAATATTATTCAAGGCGCTGTATTTTTTGCAGTGGATGGACCAAAGATAAAATGATGCTACGTGACCACACATCATCAGCCTTTAACCTCCAACTGCAGGGACAAGCCTTCCGACACAGCCTGTTAAAACACTCAACCGACACTCGAGGTTCCATCCCCGACGGGGCCATCGACGCGATACCCCGTATATTCGCTGTCCCTTTTCGCGTAACCGGCATGTGCCGGGTCGCCTTCCTCCCCAATATATATATATACTACCTACCTATATTACCTAGCCCTCCCCCAACGACCTATGCGTAGGTTTGAGTTCCACTCTGAGACACCCTTAGGCTCGTTGTGTAAATGCTTGAGGCTGAGAGCTATCTGCGCTCGCCAATTGCCCGGTGAAGCTGTGAAGGCTATCTGCGGCCAACAGTAGAAGTCAACTCAAAAAAACACAGCATGAGATACAATTGTGATTATACATTCATTTTCAGCCTTTATTTTAAACAGAAAAACTTATACACAGTCGTAAAAACCTGCGTTATAAATCGTCAATCATTATGTCTAACTTAATTGAACTAATTATAAACTATACACAGGTTGGAATAGAGTTGAAATTAAATTTATTATATTCATGCAATTAATTACAAGCCCTGTGTATTTTAAACTGTCAGAAACTGAAGCAATATTCACGGTGAAAGCAATGCCACAAACTGAGGCAAGTTCGGCCGAGGTTAGTTCACAGTATCGAGTTGTGTGGCACTTGAGTTATGGAAAATCTAGTGATGTGGTGTATGTACAAGTACTTTATATCGATGAAAGGCACATTAGTATTTAGTTTAACAAAGTTTTTTACAAGTAAATAACTCGTTATATCCTAGCTATTTCTATTAAGCTCGTTATTTCCTATCATTTGTATGCAGACGATCTCCAAATTTATTCACAAGCTCCACTTTCTAATCTCTCAGTTGCTATCAACAAACTGACTGACAAATTTTATAGTCAGTGTCATGGACTCTGGTGAAAAGTGCTTGGCTATCTTCCTAGATTTGGCCAAGGCTTTTGATACGGTTTCCACTTCACGCCTATTACTGAAGCTCGAAAGAATGGGTATAAGAGGACTTCCACTAAAATTTTTCGAAAACTATTTATCAAACTCAGCGCACTAAATTAGGAAATCAATATAGTGATGATATAACTGTATCGTATGGCGTCCCTCAGGGCAGCGTGCTTGGTCGAACGTTATTCTTAATTTACATTAACGAACTAACAAACCTCACTTTACAAATTGGCAATATAATACCTTTATGATGTAGTACTAGTTACATATGGAGTTACTGAGTGTTGCTGGAGGATAGAATTTAGGACAAACAACTGGCGAACTGTCAACACCTCACAAGTGTTGTATAAGTCTCGAGTAGGATACGAAAAGAAAGTGCATATTTTCAGAACTGCTCTTTGGGCCCTTTCGAGTTTAATGAGGTAAGACTTAGGAGAACCACCCCAAACCACAATGCAGTAAGTTATGAGTGATTGACATAAAGCGTAGTAGACTGATTTCAATAGTTCGAAGTCTGCAATGTATCTTAACTGCCTGAAAATGAACATTAACTTACGGAGTCTATTGGCCGTTAACTCTATATGGTGGCGAAAGCTTAGTTGATTATCTAGCAGCACACCAAGATATTTGATCCGAATCGACACGTTGAAGAATAGTGCAGTCACAATTTGTATAAGGTTGTGAATGTGGGGCATGGGCAATTGAAAAGATCACAAAGACCTGTTCTAGGTCTATACCTAGAACAGGTCTTTGTGATTTGAGCTTGACGCATTGAGAACGTCAAGTAACTGGTCTTATTAACATTGACAGTCAAAAGATTAACTCGTAGCCAGCTAAGCACTTCGTTGAAACCCAAGAGCCAGAGCTCGTATGTATGAGCGAGTATCGTCCGCGGACGATACTGCTCTGGTGTTTAGGGGAGAGTCATGGGATAATGTTTTTCTACATGCTCAATTCACACAGATATCTTGTTCTACTTATATAAAATAAATTCCATCTTACATTAGCGGATTACATACCGTTTTACATTTGTGTATCTAAATTTAAGTGGGACCCTGTTGCCTGTAACTCAGGTTTTCCTACCACGGGCAACAGTTGTCACCTGTTTCCGTATATAAATACTGAATTCAATGTATGTACTCACCATAAGAAACATTGTAATTTTATTGTGGCAATGAAGATATTATTACTATGTTTTGAAGTGTGGAGAGGCCTTAGCCATCCACGCGGGCCCAGTGCGGATTTGCCGACTTCACGTACATTACAACCTTTGAATCTCTTCGCAGGCATGCGCAGGTTTCCACACGATATTTTCCTTCACTGTCTTCACTTCACTGTCGGATAATATATATAAAATTTCGAATTTTCGGGATATGAACCTACGTCCATCGAATCGGAAGGCAATAGTCCACACTATTGAGCCCATCGACTTGACTATCGATATCAAACTATGACCATAGTAACGTCACTCAAGTTTTCTTGTGGGTGTGGTGGTTGATTTGTTACCCTCATTACTCTTTGATGAACTTACGGTTTTGTATTCTGATGGGTCATTTACTATACGACTTATTTACTATGTTTATGACTTACTAGATGTGTTGTTTTAGTGGACAGTGATACAATGAAACACTGGACTCAGTTTCAGCTCACTAAAGACACAAAGTTCAATTATAATGCTTATTTGCACTAAAAATTTATTGTTACTAACATTATGGACTTATCGGAAGTAATATAAATATATGTCGGAGAACATCCAACATTATGTTTACATATACCGTTTGTTTTTAAATTACATTTAATGTCAAGCAGTTCGATATTGTTTCTTTATTATCATTATTTTCGACTTGATTGAAAAGATGAGCGTGATGATCGATATTTTTTATTTTATTAAAATGGCAGCACTGGATTGTCGCTGGCCGGATCAGGCGGCGGCCATTTTGAGAGGTATTCTGTTTCCGGCCGCCAAGTAGTAAAGACATCCGAGGACATCAAGCTTATCTGGGGAGTATTTCCACGTGGTTTGTTATAAAACGGAATAAATCCACATTGGTTTACACGCCTGCCTTATTATTTCGAAGAAACTCTTTGCAATGGACGAGCAATCGGGTTTCGTCAATGCTTCTGCTATTGACCCGCCGTTATATATATACACTTAAGGCATCTAATTCAAAGCAAATATTCAAAGTGATATCAATACATTACCTCTCAATCAGAAATTATGTTATTCATTACCTATCCTTACATTTACTATCATATTTTTGCCAAGGCTCGAAATGTTTTTGAGTCTACATTATCTGTTCGTTCTTTGAAGTAATTGTCATTTAAGTACCAAAATATTCGCATTAAACATGGAAATGTACCTTGCTAACTCAGGTACATTTTCAACCTAAAATAAACATTCTACAAAAGTAGCCTACACTGTTACAACCTACGGAATCACTAATCAAACATTTAGTTAGCTTAACTGCACAAGAAAATGGCTTGCCTTTTGCAGTATAAGTTTATATTGTCTTACCCTCCAATCCAGGGCCCACTATCACTTCAATAACTACGGTACGGCACATATACTTGTCCACACTTAACCCATTAACTGAAGGGCAAGGGCTCTCTAGGGCCGGGAAGGTAACCCTTTAAATGCTCCCGACCTTAAGGGCCCCGGCGTCTTACCGAATAGTCTGTAATAACCCTCAACATTTGGAATTTGGAATCGGCCTACCTAAACAGATTATAGCGGACGCATACTACTGCTTAGTACGGTGCTGTTTACTTGTTATTGGGTTTAATCCATGGGATTTGAGGATATGTGTCTCCTTAACGCGTTAAGTCTTATTACGATCGCTGGTGATGAAAAAACAGTTGTGTGTTCTAGACCTTCCATAGTTCCAACATATTGTTCTAAGAAGAAAAACTTCGCAATCGGTTTCATACTCCAGCAGAAACAATTCGAACTCCGCCGATTGGCTGATATCGATAAGTCGTTATCACTTTCGAACATGGAAAACGTTCGAAATTCAAATTGTAAGTCTAAAGTTTTACCGCCAGATGTCGTCTGGTGTTTTAGCTAAATGTTTGAAACTTCTTTTTTTCTAGATACATAATCTCACATCAAGTTCGTCATCAGTTTCTTGCCGGGGTCTTCTCAGTGGAACCAACTTTCCGAACCGGTGGTAGATTCAAACTAGTTTTAAAATTTATTATTATTTGACGATTTAAAAGTGTCTTGTAAAGACTTAATTGAATAAAGTTTTTTTTATTTCATTTTTCACTCAAAAAGCGGTAAAAGTCTGCCCATCGCATCTGTTGGGCAGAATTTGCATTCATAATCACGTCGCTCGCTTTGTATCATAACGACATAGTTTGCTCGTGCTTTTGATTTTGGATCCTTTCTATGACGCGTTAAGGTAAAAATTTAAATAAATAATTTATCGTTCTAAATATAACAATTACCATACGTATGTATATGTATACGAGGCTCGGGTATTTAATGGTTGACGTTTCTTCGTGATTGTGCATTTTATTAGTTTAATGTCGATCAAGTTCGGTTGACGAGCGCAGAAGTTTTTACAGCGTAATCTCTCTATATGTATATGTATGAGAGCGTCGGTGGCTCAGTGGTGTGGACTGTCGCCTTCCTACCGGGAGGGCTGAGGTTCAAATCCCGACACGTACCAATGTATTTTCGAATTTTCGAAAAATATATGTACGTTATCCGACGCTCCCTCGGTGAAGGAAAACATCGTGAGGAAACCTTCATGCACGCCTGCGAAGAGATTCGAAGGTTGTGTGTGAAGTTGTCCACTTCGCGCGCACTGGGCCCGCGTGGACGACTAAGGCCTAATCACCCTATACGGGTAGGCTCGTGCCCCTCGGTGGGGACGTTTAATGAGCTGATGATGATGATGATGAATCTCTCTATAGCTATGCTGTGCGAGAAATCATGTGCCGTGTAGGGAGACTTAATAGGCAGATGGTGGTAAGTGGCTACACACAAAGGATTCCTAAGACACAGTGTAATTGCCTTGAGGGTTACTTGTAAGGTTTATACTGATGACCTGGTTAAGTTGGCGGGTAGCAGAT
This sequence comes from Leucinodes orbonalis, assembly GCA_019425675.1. Lineage (NCBI taxonomy): Eukaryota > Metazoa > Arthropoda > Insecta > Lepidoptera > Crambidae > Leucinodes > Leucinodes orbonalis. Next base: position 112,322 of record PQWD01006705.1, on the reverse strand, counting down.
GAATATTGACTGCTATTCATGAGACAGCCCTTCGTTCAGCAGTGGATATATTGATGACAATAAATATAAGGTAAGCGTTACGTATGACGTCCACGGACCCGATCAATCGACGACTTGTGCAAGGTCGCTAATGGAGACTGGATGAGAAAAACTGAGGGATATCTGACTCAAAATGAGAGAAACAATCTACAATCTATTCAGGTCCATTTAATTAAGAATCAAAATGCCAATCAATTTCTATCGTTAATATCAAATACTGACAACTAAGCGCAACCGATGTCATAGCAATTATCCCGACCAAAGATAGTTTAATCTCCTTTCATATCCATTAGTATCAAATTTACAGAACGTTCCAGCGAAGCTCTAAACTTGCCATTTGCATTAAACCCCGCGGGTTCTAATATAAGCGGACCGGTGGCTTCACCAATTGCCAATTAATATTCTACAGCTCTTCAAACAGACGGTACGGTTTAATGAAATTATAGAAATTTCCTCTTAAAACGCTTAGCACTTAAAAATTGATATCGACCGCGCTCCAAAGCGGCGATCTTTGGGAGCACATGTTACGTAATGTATTGGAACAATTTTCAATTATTTCTATGCTGATTGATGCTGAGACAGTTCTTCATCATCATCAGCTCATTAAACGTCCCCACCGAGGGGCACGAGCCTACCCGTATAAGGTGATTAGGCCTTAGTCGTCCACGCGGGCCCAGTGCGGATTGGACGACTTCACACACAACCTTCGAATCTCTTCGCAGCATGGAGTTTCCTCACGATGTTTTCCTTCACCGTAAGAGCGTCGGATAATGTACTATATTTTCGAAAATCGAAAATACATTGACGTGTCGGGATTCGAACCTCAGCCCTCCTGGTAGGAAGGCGACAGTCCGCACCATTGAGCCACCGACGCTCTTACACAGACAAGAGAGAAAGCTGAAACAGTTCTTAATTACGATGATTACTGCTGGTTGTTGCAAATCGACCGGCGGTTCTGGTTTGAAGCCCCCATCTTGAAAACATTTGTGGAGGCCTATGTCTAGTATCCACATAAATATCTCTTTCTTTAACCTAAAGAAGTCCACTGTTGAACATAGGTCTTTCCCATTTTGGTAAAGATCTTCCAGTTCCCCAATTTCTCAACTAGACTCCAACAGTGACCTTTTGCAATTGGTAGATCTATCAGACTGGATGGAGTCCTTCGCTACGTTTGCAGTTTCCACTGCAGAACTTGTCTGCTCCATCGACCATCAGCCATGTGATTAACTTGAACAGCGTGAACTGTCTGAGCTGCCTGATCCGGTGAACTCTGGCGGTAAGTTCTCCGAATAAATACATTTCTTATTTTACCCCTAAAACTTCAAGCGTAGCTCGATCTATTACCCGTTGAGTGACTTGTAAAATAATCTCGCAGTCAAGTGTTCATGTCTTAGCTGGATAAATAAATAATAAATATCCACTGACATTCACAAAACGCCATCTAGCCCCAAGTTAAGGGTGAAACCTGTAGTATGGGTACTAAACAATATTGCAATGCGTGACACCAGGAGACGGAATGAAAACACGTATTGAGTGCGCACTCTAAGTATATTGTCTATATCAAATAACTTACAAACTATGCTTATATACTAACTTATGTCTATGTGTGAGGGAGGTGGCTATACACACTACAATATAAATATATATTTTTTGTAAATACATACATATTAAACATAGAAATACCCAGACTAACACAAACAGAAATGTAATAGTTGACATTTCAACCAATACACAATTAGATTCTGCTCCTACATAGAATAATTTTGTTTATGTAAAAATTTTTTTTTTTCTTACTTCGGTTTTTTTTTCAGCTAGTTAATATACTTGTGGTTAAAATGTAATTAGGTGGCCCCCATTTTTTGTAATCGACAATTTGTTTTGATTATTCAATGTTGTATTTGCCTGTAAAGACATGTTTTTTACACGTTTCACATAAATAACTCCATAGAAATGTATAATTATATGTCGCTGGCAAGTCTGTACCAATAAATAAATAAATAATACACGAAAGGATTTGTTAACAGGGAAAGAACGTGTTGTTCGAAGACTGAAACGTTGACGAAAAAGCATATCGTTGCCGTATATAAATTATCATCAGCCTGAAACGTGCCACTGCGACAGGGTTTCCCACACAGCATTGCTGTGAAAGTTACCACATTGTGGTGGGTGTTAACAACGAACCTCCTAAGACTGTAGCCGGGACCAAACACCACGGAAGCTTTCTTTTACGGACCATCAGATAATTCAGCTGCAGCTGCAGCTCGCTGTATCACATGCTGAGGCTGGGTCCTATTAACCACCACCATAATATTACATGTTATTGTTCTGTGTTCGATCATTTGTAGTATTTCTATTTGTAATTCTGTATCTTATTTCGTATGTGAATAATAAATGTTTTTCTTTCTTTCTTTATAATGTTGTAATCAAACTGGGAAAAAACTCACCAAGTGACTCCCTATATGGTCACCCTAGGGCAAGAACCCGCAACCCCTGGATCACATAGTGATCCAAATCACCCCAGAACGAACTTGACCACGGAGACAGTTGTAATTATATGTACTTACACAAATAATTAATGCAATTGGCCGCTTGAAATAACAAAATGGTGTTTAAATACAGCTTTTAACTGAATTTTCTGTCTTTTTCAAATGCTATCAAATTAAAAAGTACGAACAAGAAATTAAAAGAGTAGCCTGGACAAGAAACTTTTTAATTTCAACTCGATAGTTGAAATACAAGTTCTAAAGAAAAGAGTAATTACGTTTTCCTGCTTTGATAATTACGTTTATTGTAAGCAAGTTATTTTGATATTGGATAAAAGGTTTTTTCGCGAAACAATAAAAATGATTGTAAGAAATTTAAGAACACTTTAAGATAACTGGATGGATGCTTGATTGCTGATCTGACTTATAAAAACTGTAACCCATATAATACATAAAACCATCCAGGCTAAATATGGATGATGATTTTCATCATTTCGTGCCAAGGATTTCATACCGTAATACGACGCAAATCCAAAAGCGAAGCATTCGCTTATCAATGACTCTGAAAGACCAATCTGCGGCTGATAGCAGTAGTTGGTTATGAAAAACAACGTGAGCTGGTGGGATCCCTGAGATTTGAAACAGAAAATGGTACAGCTGCGATATTTTGTAGTATTATCTATTTATAACCCCCGACGCAAAAACGACGAGATTTTATAAGTTTGACTTGTCTGTGTGTGTGTGTATGTCTGTCCGTGGAATCGTAGCTCCCGATGCACCGATTTAAATTTGTTTGTTTTGTTTGAGTACATATAGCGAGAATGTTCTTAGCTATGTTTGATGAAAATTGGGCCAAGATGGCCGTCGTCACAAAATGGCGGATTAGATATTTTTGCACAAACTCCTATAGGTGTCAAACAAAGAGGCTTGAATAGTGAAATAAAATAGATAAAAATTTCAAATCCAAAATGGCCGCCACCACAAATTCAAGGCATAGAACTTATATTCTTTGGGGGTGGGGATTTTTTGAATTTTTATTTTTTTGGATATTTTAAGTGGAGTGGTGGAAAATGTAAGTCTACGAACTTGAATCCTGCTTACATGAAGCGTAAATATCATTAATGATTACTTGGAAACCAGTATTTAACCGGAAATATATTATCGCTTAATATTCCAACCAGATACTAAGCTCATCAAAATTTCTATTCAAAACTCCCAAGCTCTACTAAACATTGTAACAAAAGAGGTTGAAGTTTTCAATTTATATTCAGCTTCTTAGAATTTATAAGTTTGTGTTATTTTGACATGTTATTAGTATTGCCGTGCTATGGATTTTTTTTTTTTTTTTTTTCGAACTGACTACTGCTGTTGGCCGCAGATGGCCTTTACAGCTTCACCGGGCAAGTCCGTGCTATGGAGTTACCTAAGTTGTTAGTGTAGTAATGCTATAATTTAAATAAATACCAATATTTAACAATACAACAAAAAAACAAATAATGCCAGCAAGTTATCCTTTATTCAATCCAAACATTATTCAGTTCAAGCTATGATGTATTTAGAGCGGGGGTACAAAGTGGGGTAGATGGACCGGTAGACGTAGCCTCCAGCTGCAGCGTCATAGTACTTAGGGTAGCGGTACATAGTGGGGTAGAGCTCCGGGTAGAAAGAGTCCCGGGGGTAGAAAGAGTCGCGGGGGTATACGTAGAGTCCCCGCTTCTGGATCTCGTGGTCTGAAGTTTCTTCGGTAGTAGGTGCAGCCATGCAGGCCACTACACCGGCGAGGAGGAATACAATCAATGCCTTGTTCATCTGGAAGAGGAATTAAATGAAATAAATAAATGTTCATTGATATTCATAAGACGCCATATTTCAGCAAGGAGTTTGGAATTGGTACAAAACAAAGGATTTTTTTCGTAAATACAGCTAGCCATGAGATTATACACAGGATAAATTACTTGTTTTTTGTAAAAAATATAAATATTATACATGGAAAGCAGACCAATATTAAAATCTTATTGAAATAATATTTAAATTCTTATCAAAAATGTTGGTCTTTGTTTAAAATTAAATCATTACATAAGAAATAACAAAGAAAAAAAGACAGTTTTAAAATAATTATATTATTTTAGATTTTCAATATTTTAATTCCGAAATTGAATTATATTTTCAAATGTTTCAGCCATTTGTATAATTCACACTATTCCTTACAACTTACCTTGGAAGTCTTCAAAGCTTGTCAATCAAACTTGAACTGACTATTTGGTATTCGTACGGCCTTATATATTCATCGATATGTAAACAATCAACCACATTTCTTAATGACCGAAGACATAAGGGAGTGTTAATTTGTGGAAAACTTCAAATGACAAGTGATACTTCCTGTTAGTGCCGATATGGGTCGGTAACCACAAGAATAAATTTAATTTGCATTATCGATTTTGAGTTTATTTAGGTTTCTTTTGTATTTAGACCAGCTCCTGTATATAGAATGCTCACCTGATGGTAAGTGATACGCCTAACCATGACAGACCTAACAACTGATAGACAGTTATTGTCCTCTATCAATGCCGCACTGCGCTCGTCACCTGAGACGACTGATGTTAGGTTTCTTCTAGCGGGTCGTTCCTGCTCGTCACCCCTAGCTTTGTCCCTCCCCGAGGACTAGTGGGATTTTTTTTAAAAAAACGTCCCACTGGTCAACTAGTACTTTTTTAACGATATAATAGATAGCAGACGATTAGTTGTGTTTAAAGGTTAAACATTAATTTAAGAAATAATAGGGTTATTGTAGAGTTTATTAAGTTATAAAGTTTTATTAGGGATGAAGACGGGCTTTAAAAAAACCCACTCGTCTCCATGTGGGAAAAAGTTAGGGGTGACGAGCGGGAACGACCCCTTCTTGCCACAGTGCCCTCAGTGCTCAGTCGATTGGCATTTTGACTTAACACTCCAGTATGAAAACAATCAGCTTTCATTTTTTAAATCAAAGTAAGGCAAATGAGCAGACAGTTCATTTAATATCGTCTATTGAAAAAAAACAGCTGAAAACCAACTTGTATGAAATTATAAAAGCAACCAATAAGGTAAGGGCGTTGATGGCTCATTGGTGTTGCCTTCCGATCTAGAGGGTGCAGGTTCAAATCCAAATCACGTACCAATGTATTTTCGAAATTATATGTACGTTTATCGGACGCTCTTACGATGAAGGAAGATATCGTGAGTAAACCTGCACACGCCTGTGTAGAGATTTAAAGGTTGTATGTGAAGTCGGCCAATCCGCACTGGGCCCGCTTGGTCGACTAAGGCCTACACACCTTTTACGGGTAGGTTCGTGCCCCTCGGTGAGAATGTTTAATGAGCTGATAATGATAATGTAGTCTTGTACCACTTATAAAGGCGATTTCTCGCACAACCTTTGAATCTCTTCGTAGGCGTGCGCAGGTTTCCTCATGATACTTTCACCGTAAGATCGTCAGATTGGTACGTGGCGGGATTTGAACCTGCGCCCTCCAAATCGGATGGCAATAGTCCACACCATACCGACGCTCTACAAGTACTTATGTATATTTTATTTTGTATGAGTACGTCTTAAAGGGAGTACAAAAAAAAATAGCTTGGTTGTGCGTCCAATTTTTTAAGTTTAATGTGTTTTTTATTACATTTCTACAATCAATGAAATATAAATTACTATTAAATCTATTGGACTGGTGCGGCTAATTCAAAACTGGTTTGACTAAATGAATTATTATCTAATATTAATAACTTATTAATTGAATAAAAACAATCAACATAACCTTAAATGACTTAATAAATTAACGTTTATCAAATGCCTCATGCTATTTTTATTAAAATGTTATTATTGCTATCAGCTAATCAGAAGTACATAATACTGTTTTCAGATAATTAAGAGCATCTTTAATGATTAAACCTGAAATAGTTAGGGGAACTATAAAGTATTCCATCCCACTTCTCTTTATTTTATTACTTTTCATAAGGCTCATAGATAAAAGTTAAAAGTTCTTAACAGCAGTGGTTCAGGATAGACAATAGTTATTTCAGTCTGTAGGTCGAATCATTATTCTCATGTTTAACGTGTCTACTGCTAAACGAAGAAGTCCTCCAATGATTTCACGAGAACCGCTAGCAGTTGAAAGTTAGAACCTGCAGTTCCTTTAGGTTAGGCTTAAGGTCCGCGTCTCGGCAAGCGTACTGTAGGACGCCCTCCGGTCCGATGGACCGACGACTTGCGAGAGGTCGCTGGTGGAAGCTGGATGAGACGGAGGACCGGGATATCTAGCGGCGAATGGGGGAGACCTATGTCCAGCAGTGGACTGCGATAGGTTGAAGAGAGAGAGAGAGAGGTCTAGGTCCGAATGAGATCAGTGCGTTGCCTTAAAAATATCTTTAAGAATGAGAGGAAACGGGAAATATTTGGAAGGAATTGGATGGTTTAGGCCTCCAGTCATCTCACACACACAGAAAAACAATGCCAATAACTATTATTATTACTGTTTTACAACCTCATCTCGGGAGCGTCGGTGGCTCAATGGTGTGGACTATTGCCCTCCTACCGGGAGGACAGAGGTTTAAATCCCTCCACGTATCAATGTTATTTCGAATTTACGAAATTTTATTGGTACTTTTGCGGTGAAGGAAAACATCGTGAGGAAACCAGGGCACGCCTGCGAAGAGATTCAAAGGTTGCGCGTGAAGTCGTCCAATCCGCACTGGGCTAGCGTGGACGAACAAGGCCTATACACCCGCGTACGGGGAGGCCCGTGCCCCTCGGTGGGACCGTTTAATGAGCTGATGATGATTACAACCTCATCTTAGTTATTTATAAGCAGTGTTACTAGGTGGTATATATTACGTTTTCGTTTACTACGCCGTTTCGCTTCCATCGTGGAGTTGATATGCGAAGATTTAGTTATTGATCTGAGGTAAGTAACGAAACAGTCAAACGATACCTACGTTTACACTGATATGTAGAATTTGTTGAAGTTAGGGTCGGTACAGTGAAGCCGTGTAGATTTTGAAGCTTGGCTCTACATGAGATCTGATATCTTTTTCACAGGGCAAACCTTATGTGGTTTTTCGTGGGATTTCAGTTCTTTTTGTAAGTTGCTAGGCAGTCGTTTTGGGTTATTTACTTAAGTACTTTTTAATAGGTTTTTTAGTTACTTTCTAGAGTTCCATGTAAACATTCATATCCTAATTCATAAAATTGGTGAAAGTCTCCTATAAACACCCCCCATTTTTGGGGATAGGGGCGGAAATCATGATTATGTTTATGATTTTTTTATTGTTTGTTGTTAAAATACCAAACTTGGATTAGGTACATAACAAATTTCAACTCTTTAGCACTTCAGGAAAAAGCTGGACATTTTGATGATCATCAGTGAGTCAGTGACGAAATCTGCGTATTTTAGGTATCAATTAATGACATAATATCCTAAGAATATGAACTATCTGCTACATCGGAAATCAATTCTGTAAGAGTTTAAAAATACACCGAAACAGTTCGAGAAAAGGTAGGTAGTGCCCTAGTGGGGTAACTCCCGTGCCCCCCAGATTATATTTGAATAAAGATTTTTGTAGTTGTGTTGCATGGCTAAGACTAAAGTAAATAAAAACTTCAAAGCGTTGTATAACGTTGACCCATCAGGTATTATGGTGGAGACGTCGGCTATGACTAGTGTGTCCCGATTTTCAGGGGTCTGAGGATGCCTCCCGATCGGGACGCTAAATGTCCCGATTAATTAAAGAAGAAAATTAGATGTTTCATTATACTAATGACATCACTGTCATATTCAAAATGGCACGTCATGAGCGTCACATCACATTTTTTATTGTTACCTGTCCCTATCTGTAACCTCAAGTCCCAATTTTATTGGCCTCTTGTCCCGATTTAAATCAAATCGGATCTGGCATTACTAGCTATGACTTACTATAATATGTATGTACGGATAGTATTTATAAGAAAACAGTAAAACAGTTTCCACAAGAGATGTTTATTCTTTCACACTTAACAAGAGAATTCAGCAACTGCATGCTTACAATCAGTATTTATGCCCTTTTATCGGAAGTCAACATTTTAACTTTACTAAATAATCAACAAAAGTATTCATAAAGGTGGCGCCACTGCACCACTTCCGTTTGAATAAATGTTATATTGAGACTTTTACATTTCGATACAATTGTTACAAAATATTTTAATACAAGCATAAGCCATTTGACAACTTAGTTTAATATAATACAGTAATTTCATTAATTCTACGAAAAGCTAATACTAACCAGAAGCTTTAAGACCAACTATTAACATTGTCTTCAAATCAAAGATGGCGACACTTAAATTTTAGAACATGTTTACGTCAATACATTAGACAATTTAAACATTCAAATATTGATGACTAACAGTACTTACAAAAAAAATATATTATTTAAGTATATTATTTATCCGTGGTTTAGTATTCATATTACAGGCTAATGCTTAGTTGTGGCTAGATGGCGTTGTGTGAATGTCATTTATATTTATAACGCCCGGTCCATAAGCTCTATCCCGGTTATCCGGGTAAACCGATAACTATTTCGATAACGGTGTGGATGTCTTGTCGTGTAAGATCACTGTTAAATGTAATTTAATGTTACCCGGCTTACGTTGTCATTCTGTGTGTGTTGGGTCCCATGAATGGAAATATTGAAATGTTTCCATAAAGAGTTTTGTGATACCTTATATTTGAGTATCCAAAAAATGAATATATAATTGGAACTTCTTATTTTGAAATAATTAAGTTTTATTTTGACATTATAATTGTATTATTTTAATATTTTTTGAAAAAGCATCTCCTTTTATTTGGTTGCGTTTTGTCATAACATTTATAGTTAATTAAGCAAACGAGCCTAATTTTAATTGATTTTTTTTTTGTATAAAATGCGGAGACGATATCGCATTTGCATCAGTTGTCAAGAACATTTGAACAATCAAGGTAAGAGAAGATACACCTTTAGTTTTTTGTCTCACACCAGAAAAGGTTTTGAATTATAATTAGTCGGCTCTCCGGCCTTAAATTGAAAAAAAAAACAATCATGATGGTCGACAATAGCGATCGTAAAAAATATGTTGTAATTTTATATGACGACCCATTTGGTGTTGCGGGTGAGAGGTCGACTGCAACACCAAGGGTTTCGTGTTCGATCCCCGGGCAGTACATTTGTGTGCATGAACATATCTGTTTGTAATGGTCTGGGTGTTTTCTATGTATACATACATATGTATTTACAAAAAAAATGTATATAAGTATGTTTGTCCGTTGTTTAGTACCCATAATACACGCTTCACGCTTAACTTGGGGCTAGATGGCGCTGTGTGAATGTCAGTGGATATTTATTTATTTATTTTAAAACATTCAGAATTGAAGACAGGTTAACGTGCCCTCAGACGCACGGAATCGTCTTTCATTTCGGACAATCGGGTGATTCAGCCTACAATCTCATTATCCCACTAGAAGCTAGGGAAACAGTTGAGCATTTTCTGTGTCATTTATTGTAAGCATTATTCTCCGACTTACAAAAGGAGTTAAAAAAAGGGTGACCGTATATATGCTTTTAGGGTTCCGTAGCCAAATAGCAAAAAACGGAACCTTATAGATTCGTCAAGTCTGTCTGTCTGTCCGTCCGTATGTCACACCCTTTTTTCTCCTAAATATAAACACTACACTATTTTTTATAAAATGAATAGTTTGCGTGAGAGACACTTGCAAAGTTGAAAAAATTGTGTCCCCCTCTAATTTCTAAACTATGGGGTTGATAAAATATGATGTACATACGATGAAATCTATCAACGAAATTTAGTTTGAACGATTTCTGGTGTGTAGTTTTTTTTATACGTCATAAACGGTAACCATTATTTTTCATATTAAAGCTGTAGTAGGTGCCTAAGTAAATGAAAATTATTTTATGTTACTTGCTAATGCGTAACCTTCCACGGGCGATTCCGACTCGCGCTTGGCCAATTTTATTTATGTTTGTTCGCTTATATTTTGAAGAGGAAATAAGTTACTTTAAAAGTGGTACCATGATATTCCCTGCCATCATCAGACCTTGACACCATGTCATGGCAGGCCAGAGAAATCGAGGGAAACTGTAAAAAAAAAAATTTGTGATATAAATAAATATACAAAGCTTGTGTTAGAATTTGACCGTGATTTGGCTATCTTCGCTCAGAAGTTGTCCGTATCTTTGGATAGTAAACACATCACAATGTTTTCACTTTCCTATTATTTTCAGATGAAATTCCTCATTGTTTTTTTCGTCGCCCTTATCGCTATGGCTGCAGCTGAGCCTCTGACCGACACAGAGTGGCTAGCAGCATACGGAAACATCGGAATGAAGTCCGTCATCCCTCTGAAATACACCCTGCCAGTGGCCTACCGTATGGCCTACCCCAGGAACTACAAGATCATCCTCCCCATACATCGCTGAGGCAAATTACGATCCCGAGTTCTTCTATGAGAAATACGGTTTCTACCCCGAAAACTGATGGATGAAACAACACGAATAAATTATTAATGACCTGGCATTCTTCTGTTTCATTATGAATCCGGATGATAAGTGTGATTTGTTGTACTTGAGCAATGTTGTACTAATAATAGACATGCCTTATTAATTAATTGTATTAATAAAACGCTCTGACAGTTCGTAAAATATCGAAATTTTAATATAATAATAAATAATGTTTAATATACAAATCAAATCATAAAAAACCCAACCAGTCTATATAGTCTATGGAAATATATATTTCAAACAAAAAATTGCGAAAGTACTGACCTTTATTCCATAGAGGTACTTATAATAAACATATTGGTAGAAATTATGTAGTAAAATATTAATTAAACTTGATTGTTTTACTTGTCTTGCAATTTTTTCAATGGATTAATTCATCATTAGCCTACCCGTAAAAGGTGTATAGGCCTTAGTCGTCCACGCGGGCCCAGTTCGGATTGCCTGACTTCACGCACAACCTTTGAATCTCTTCGCAGGCGTGCGCAGGTTTCCTCACGATGTTTCCTTCACCGCAATAACGTACATATAACTTCGAAAATTCGAAAACACATGTACGTGGCGGGATTTGAACCTACGTTCTCCATGGATGGATTCATTATCAGTCTATAGTTTCAAAAGATTATATTTGGTACATTCAAGTAGTAGAATGAATTTTCTAGTTGCCTCGAAGAATGTTTTTGGTCTTATAAAGCGAACAAAATGATCAGTGCGCTCCTCTGATAGTGATTCTCGACACTTGTTCTGAAAATAATGAGTAAATTGTTTCTTTTTCTCAACTTACACTTCGCCACAGAGTTTTGTGAACTTCATCATCATTACAACCTCGAAAGTCTACTGCTGAACGAAGGCCTCCCCTAATTTCCACGCGGACCGATCCCTTGCACTTGACATCCATCTGCTACCACCACCTTAACCAGGTCATCAGTCTATTTGGTTGGGGGTCGGCCTGCGCTTCGTTTTTCGATACGCGGACGCCAATCGAGAACCTTTCCGCCCCATCGGCAATCGGTTCTACGCACTATGTGCCCTGCCCATTGCCTCTTCAACTTGCTTATCCTGTGGGCTATGTCGGTCACTCTAGTTCTCCTACGGATATCCGTGTTCCGAACCTTATCGCGTAGGGAAACACCTAACATAGCCTTCTCCATAGCACGTTGAGCAACCTTGAACCTATTTAAGAGGCCCTTAGTAAACGACCACGTTCCAATACCGTATGTCATAACTGGCAACATACACTGGTCAAAGACTTTCGTCTTGAGACACTTGTGAACTTGTACGGTAGGAAATTTAGTAAGAAAAGAGATAGCATAAGTTATTCCATGCGTTGAAAGAGAAATGTATTAAAAAATAGTTTTAACGCGGCGTTAAAAAAATGGATTTTCAGATTAAAACCTCAGCCGGTCCCGTTCCAAGTCGTCCAAAACTGCGGTGAATACCTACCAGACCACTACTGAGTAGTAGTATCGAGCTTACTCCCTTATCTACAAAATGGACCCGTGTAACTTAAAATTAAAAGCGCTAGTATTTATTTTTTGCTATTGAAATTTCCCCGACTCGAAGAAAACCGCATGCGAGAGCTAGTTTAAAATGAATGCATTCCCAAATGCATTCAGGTCTGTATACTGCGCCGGGAGACGGAAACTTCACCGGGGCTATTCGTATGAATATACGAGTTCCAACTTCGCAGTACGCTGTTTACTTTTTCGGTCTGGTTTTAGATTTTGCTAGAAGAAATACGCGAGTTCCGTTTTTATGCCTCAGGCATGGGTCACGGTGAAACACATCTTAAATGTATAAATTTTTATTAAATTCACACGCGGCTTAGGTGAGTAAGCAGTGCGTGCCGTGCGGTACAAGATGACTTTATAATTTTTTTTTATAATCTAAAATAATTATTTACATTCAAAGAAAGTTCACACTTTTGTAATTAAGGGCAAATACACCTTTTAAGCAAGTATATGCCTGTGCCCAGGTGACACCGCTCTTTTTAACTAATTTTCAGAACCTTTCCAAAGTAGTAATAGTCGCAAACTATATTTACGTCCGCGAACTATATTTACGTCCGCGAACTATATTTTCGTCCGCTAACTATATTTAAGTCACTAACTATATTACGTCCGCGAACTATATTTTTCGACAACGACCCACGACTAGATTTCGTGTAACACATGTCAGGTCCACAAAACTTATATACTATATAAAAATTATATACTTATATAACAAGGAATTACATCTATACATAAATAAGGTAGTCATTATACGTATTGCGTGTTAATTGTAGGTCTTTAATTGGATATTGTTATTAAGATTGTAATATTTTAGAAATAAAAACCCAAGTTATGTTAATTGAGTTGGCATAAGATATTAAATAGTTATATAAATTGTAATTTCAGTATTGACTGAATTATTTTTTATTGTATAAAGTTGATGAGTTCTTTTGTAGCTCACTCTTGGTACTGTTGATTACGTGTGTAATAAATTAACTAGTTATAGTCAGTGGCGTGTATTACACATTTGCAAATATGCAGTGCAAGCCAGTGCGTCCAGACGACCCGGAAAATTACCAACATACACTTATTTGCCAATTTCCTCACAGGTTTGAAACCATAGGCAATCTGCTGTCATCATACTAGGTGGTAGACTCGATACTGAGTCGTCTAGGTAGGTACCACCGCAGTGCTAGATATCATCCCGTGAAACAGGAGTGTTATGCACTTTTGTGTTTCGGGATGAGAGCACTGTAGCTAGTGAAATTACCGAGTATAAGAGACCTAACATCTGTTGTCTCGGGTGTCGGGCGCAGTGCGGCATTGATGGAGGATAATAACTGTCTATCAGTTGTTGGTCTCCTTTAATGCTGCTCTGTCATGATCTGGCGTATCACTTACCATCGGTGAGCGTCCTGCCCGTCCTGTACACTTATAACATAAAAAAAAATCAACATCACTCAATTTGATAAAAATGTAAACTATTTAGCGATAGCTATTTAGCGGAGAGCATCGGTGGCTCAATGGTGTGGACTGTCGCCTTCCTACCGGGAGGGCTGAGGTTCAAATCCCGACACGTACCAATGTGTTTTCGAATTTTCGAAAATATATGTACGTTATCCGACGCTCTTACGGTGAAGGAAAACATCGTGAGGAAACCTTCATTCAGGCCTGCGAAGTGATTCAAAGGTTGTGTGTGAAGTCGTCCAATCCGCACTGGGCCCGCGTGGACGACTATGGCCTAATCACTCTATACGGGTAGGCTCGTGCCCCTCGGTGGGGACGTCAAATGAGCTGATGATGATGATGATGTAAACTATTTATTGCTTTTGCGATTAGTGTCACTCATTTTGCATACCCACTCATAATCTTTATTCACGCCACTGAGTACAGTTGACTTTAATTCTCATAAATATCGTAGTTGAATGTTGTAATTTAAAATTTTAAAATGGTACTGAATTTGGTTAAACATAATCACGTAGGAAGGAACTAGTACCTATATAACAGGCTCAGCCTAGTTTAGGTCCTAGTGCGTTGTATACAAGAATAAGAAAAAAAAGAAAAAAAATTTCTAAAATCTATTAAAATTTTAAGTTCATAGTTAATGTAGTCGCAATAGTGCGCAGCACTTGCTGCTGCATGAGCCCGCGCGGGCGGTAGTGAGTGTATACAATTTCGTGAAATACTTACCAACAACAAACTTTTGTAATTTTAAAATATTAATTTTAAGTATGCAATTGTATTGTTGTAAACATTAGTAATAAACCAATTTTTATTTTTTTTATATTTTGATAATAATATTAAAACGGCATATCTACGCATCCAAATGGAATGTGTACTGCTAAATAAAAAATAATTTATAAATTCATTCTTTTATTCATAAATAGGTGTTCGTATCAAGTAGCTGGATTGTCAATGGTTCATTCGTCGGATAGCTGTTTGTACGAGTAGAAGAAGGGCTCAGTCTCGGTGAGGCGCAGCGCGCGGTACCCCGGGTAGACGTAACGCGCGTCGAGCGGCGCGACGAGCGGCTCGGCGAGCGGCGCGACCAGCCGCAGCGGCGCCGTCTGCACCAGCCGGTACTGTCCGTCCTCCGACCACTTCAGCTCGCACGCGCCCAGCGACACGCACACAAACAACACCATGCATAACAACACACGCATCTGCAAATCAAACACACACTACTATACCTATATGCAACGAAACAAATTTCGAGACGATAGTATTAAATAAAGAAATATATTAAATTGACGACACAGTAACAAGTTTACGACAATTAGGTATATAGGAGAGGAAAAGAGAAAAATAAAAGGTCTGGAACATGAAAACCAATAATCAAATACAAAGAACAAAGGGGAAAATATTTACACAAATGTAGTTACATGGGCCCGGCCTCAGCATAAGCTGCCGTGTTAAATGAGTCTTATTAAGGGAGCACTGGTATTCTGTCAAGGCCCAAGCGCTGATATTTTGACAAGGCCCAAGCCAGTGTTGCCTGCCACCTGAGTTTTAGAAAAAGGGCTTTTCGAGCACTTAAAAAGGGCTAGATACAGCTAGATTGAACATCAAAAGATTTTCAGTTCTAAAAATGCTGAAATAATCATGTGACGAAGCCCTTTTTTTAGAGTGTCTAAAAATAAGGTCATCATGACCGATGAAAAAGTACGTGTTAGCATGTCCAAACTTCATAATTTGGTAATATTGTCAAGACAGTGAAAAAGAGCTAGATTGCTCTTTTCGGGCTTCGGGTTCACCTATACTAAAAAGTGCTAGATCTAGCTACAAAAGGGCAAAGGTGGCAACACTGGCCCAAGGGCTAGTATTCTGACAAGGCCCATACATTTAAGAATAACTTATGATGACAAATACAACATTACTTACCTTGGAATAGTTTGTTGTTGACTTGAGAGACAAAACAAAAGTGATTTGAAAACGGACAATGTTTTTTTTATATAAGCTTGTTGACACGTATCGTAATGAACTGCGTCTTTATTTGGTCGTTAAATTAACAACAGTAACAGTACCGGTTATTTCTCACTTTACCAATTTGCTATGTGATTAAAAGTAAACTAAATTAAATTATGCTTATGGTTTACAGGAGCGTGTTTTTATAATTCAAGTAATCATTGAGTCTATAACGAGGTCTTTAAATTGGTTTATTAATTATATGTAGGCACTAAGTAATAGGCTAGGTACTGAGTTGTCTAGGTAGGTGTCCATCCTAGTGTCAGATATCATCCTGGGAAATAGGAGTGGTTGGTGAACAGGGAAGTATATTCAGTAAACCAACTAGGAATATGAATCCAAATATTATAATTATGCGGTATTAAGGTCTACATTCATTGATTTACTTCAACAATGCATGTGCCATGAATCGGTAAATTAATTACCGTCAGAACAAAGTCGTCCCGTACACTTTAAAATCACCAAATTGGACCAAAAAAAGAGTTTACAGTAGGCACTACACAGAAAACGTTATTTCATCATCATCTGCTCATTATATATGTATATGCCTTAGTGGTCCACGCGGACCCAGTGCGGAATGATAGACTTCACGCACAACCTGTGAATATCTCACGGTATTTTCCTTCATCGCATTTAGTTTAGGTTGGAACAAAAGAACCAATACATTAATTTATATTCAAAAGTAACGTATTTTGATGGTTAGCTTTCCACAACCGTTCCATTGGAACGACCTCCCAGCAGTGGTACTTATTCCCTGAAAAATATGACATTGGAACCTTCAAGTAAAGAGCGTATTCTTTCTAAAAGGCAAGCAACGCACTAGTGACACTTCTGGTGTTGTTGCGTTGTTGGTGGGCTGATCACTTTCCATCGCGAGCCAGAGTCTGGCTCGTTTGCTCCCTATACCATAAAGAAAAACTTGTCTTCGTAGTCTAAAGGTGTGATAGTTTAATTTAGATTGATGTGTGAGCTGGAAATCTAGGCTAAATCACAAAAAAAGATATTTTTGCTTTAAAGGATAACTGAAATCATCGGTCCCGCCTGCTGCCCACCCTAAACCCAAATATGTCTGTCGTAGAACCGATGGCCGTTGGACCAGATGATTCTGGAGTGGAGACTGCATCTTGGCAGGCGAAGCTTAGGACGCCCGGACCGATGGACGACTTGCAAAAGGCTAGTGGAGACTGGATGACGAAAGTGGAGGACCAGGATGTGGCGCAAAATGGGGGAGACATATGTCCAACAGTGGACTGCAACTAAAAGAGATAACGTATTATATTGATTGACGCAATACAACCTTATAATATCATTAGTTTATTAAACGTCTCCACCAAGGGGCCCAACCTACCCGTACGTACAATCATAATCGGTTTCAATTAAGCTACACAATTCTGTGAAAGTTGAAACATTCACTAATATTGTAAATTTAACGTAAATTGAAATCCGAATTGATTCGAAAAGCGGTCAGTTGCAGGACTACGTTAACGATCACAATTTGTTAATTACGGATGTGGGGTATTATTATTAACTTGTTGCGGTCTCCTGTTAGTTCAATAATTGATAGTCAATACAAATGAATTGTTATTGATTTATTTTAGGTAGGTAACATTTTAAATGTAGAAAATGTAAACTATGAGCAAATTTTTAGCAATAACGTTTTAGCACTAATAAGCCTGCCTTGATGTTCGAATTTTTTTCAAAGTAAAAAAATAAACAAATTAGAACTAGATCACGAAGAAATATCAACCAAATAATGTCCGAGCCGCTTCACATATACAATAATAATGTGGACCTTAACGCGTCATAGAAAGAGTACAGAATCAAAAGTACGATCATACTACTATGTCACTATGAAATGTAGCGAGCGACGTGATTATGAATGAAAATTCTGCCTATTCGACGCGACAGGCAGACTTTTGACGCTGACTCTTATTAAGTGAGCACAATCTCACTAGTTGCTTTACTGTTTATCTAAGTGAAAGACGTAATTTTCTAGAAACATGAATTTCTACAGTACAAACTTTTCATTTTAAACCGTTATTCTTTATTTAATTTTAAAATAAAACTCTGTGGATTTGAGTAATATATATTATATCCCCTATCATTCACACAGCACTACCTATTTAAGTAAATAATGACTAAAAATATGTATTTCATAAAAACTAATGTACTCATAGAAGTGCATAACACTCTTGTTTCACGGGACGATATCTGGCACTGCGGTGGTACCTACCTAGACGACTCAGTATCGAGTCTACCACCTAGTTAATTCATGCACAGAAATGTATTGAATAAGTAGCTCACTTCTTCTGTGGTATAATACCACATGGGTTGACAAATCTATCAAATTTTCATGGCTGCACAACTTGTTAATCATAACAAACTCAAACTCAAAAATGTTTTATTCAAATAAATCATTACATGACACTTTTGAATCGTCAAGAAGTTATTTTTAATGAATCTACCACCGGTTCGGGAGGTTGTTATCTACCGAGGAGATACCGGCAAGAAACTCGTGTAGTTACTCTTTTCAAAAAAATGAGTTTTACATGATTCTCATTTCGTGTCAAAATTTTATATAATACTATTGGTAATAACATTTTGATAAACCAATTAGAAGTATATTGAAACACGTTTTTATTAGCAAATTATCAATATTGACGGAATGCATCTATACGGAACTTGAAACGTTAATGAAAAGGTATATTTGTACGAAAAATCTAATTAAACATGAAGTATAAAAGGCGCAGTTACTGTTTATGAGCATTCAGTCGTTAAATCTCATTTAACAGTCAAGGTAAGCAACAACATTGAAGTAATAGTGAAAGTACTGGGTATAAGAGACCTAACATCTGTTGTCTCGGATGCCGGGCGCAGTGCGGCATTGATAGAGGATAATAACTGTTTATCATTTGAAGGTTTCTTTCGATGCCGTGCTGTCACGGTAAGGCATATCACTTACCATGAGGTGAGCGTCCTGACCATCTCGTACACTTATAACATAAAAAAAGAAAAATTAAAATAATAAAATAACAGTTCTACGAGTCTCCAGTCCTCATTTAAGTTTTATTTGTAGTAACAATTTTACTATTTCTATTTATCTCATAAGTCACAAACGAGCAGATGGTTAACTTGGTGGTAAGTGATATTTTTCCCTATGGAAACCGCAACTCCAAAGAATCAGCATTCAGTCCAGTTCAGTCGGCCTGATCATTCCGAACCATATCTCTTTTACTAGATTTACTGCATCCCTTTTCTATGGTGTCTGGTTCTATATTAGTAATTCCTATGCGCTTTCCAGATGAAATTCCTCATTGCTGCATTTGTGGTGGTGTTCGCCGCGATGGTCGCCGGTGAAGCCAAACCGGACACTGAATGGACCGCGACCTACGGCAAGTTCGGAGTGGATTCTGTACTGCCGCTGCAGTACTCCATGCCGTACTACCGCCTGGCATACCCCCGGACGTACCCGCTGATGCCCTACATGACTAAGGCCTTCGTTGACCCGGAGTTCTACTACAAAACCTTCGGGCACTACCCTTGAATAATTAAGCGATAATAAATAAAGACTTTGGCAGTTGATAATTTTCGATTCTATTAACATCCCATGATGACCAAGAGACTTAAACAACTCTAGGATCTTATTTACAATTAAGGAAAGACCTGCCATAATGTCTACGCTTGGTCAGATAGAGATAGCATCATCTATATCAGGCTGGGTTTAATGAGATCTCTTCTACCCGCTCTCTACTGAATTGTATATCCCCAAGCTGCCTCTTAAGGCACCCATGGTTCACTCAGCGTGTGCCGTTAGTAGTAGAATGGGGGAAGTAGAAGAAGACTTTGACAAAGTAGAGGAAAAGATCATAGCATGTATGAGTAGGATGTGATGACAGTTGTATTCTTATTCAGTCAACCATAATATTTAATGGACCGCGACCTACGGCAAGTTCGGAGTGGATTCTGTACTGCCGCTGCAGTACTCCCTGCCGTACTACTGCCTGGCATACCCCTAGATGTACCCGACCAAGGCCGCGTTGAACTGGAGTTCTACTACAACAGCTTCAGAAACTACCCCTGAGGCTTGACTGTTTCGTTACTGGCTTAAGATCAGAAACTAAATATTCGCATCACCATCACGACAGTAGCTAAACGGCGAGCCATACATCATCATCATCAGCTCATTAAACGTCCCCACCGAGGGGCACGAGCCTACCCGTATAGGGTGATTAGGCCTCAGTCGTCCACGCGGGCCCAGTGCGGGCTGGACGACTTCACGCACTTCTCTTCGCAGGCGTGCATGAAGGTTTCCTCACGATGTTTTCCTTCAACGTAAGAGCGTCGGATAACGTACATATATCTTCGAAAATTCGAAAACACATTGGTACGTGTCGGGATTTGAACCTCAGCCCTCCCGGTAGGAAGGCGACAGTCCACACCATTGAGCCATACATATTTACTGATTATGTAGAATTTGTTTAAATTAGGGTCGGTAGAGTTAGGTTGTGTAGATTCAGAAGCTTGACTCTACTTGAGATCTGATTTATTTTTCAAAGGGCAAACCTTTTGTAGTTGTCTTGGCAACTTTTTACATGAAATGTCCTTGATGGGGTTTCACTTTATATTTTTCTTAAGCACTTGTAAATAGATTTTTTAGTTACTGTCTACAGTCGCATCTATACTTTTGTTACAAGTTTTTTTTTATGGTTTTATACTAAACTTAGGTCACATACCAAAATTTAGCTTTCTTACACTTCAGGAAGTAGCCAAATATTTTGATATTCGTAATCATCAGTATGTCAGTGACGAAATCGGCGTATTAAGGATATCAATATAATCTGAAGTATTGGAGCTATTTAATTAAGACTGTATGTTTAATAAGTCTATCGATGAAATCATATCTTGAGAACATGATCTATCTGGTATATTGGAAAAAATATGAGAGTTAAAAAATAAGATGAAACACTTCGAGAAAAGGTAGATAATGCCGCTCTTGCGCTTCGCTTGGCTCATCTTGGCGGGGGCACTACTGTGCCCCCCGGTAGTGTTGAGACTTTGTAAGTATATATATACTTTGAACCGCATAAAACCTAGGAGAAACATTAAGACAAAAAATACTTTACTGGAAATTAGAAAAAACCACTAACAAAAAGAGTCGAGTATAATGTAGGCGTGCTATTGCAGGTAGCAAAATTTTGCCAAGCAACTTTTGGGTAAAAGAATAATGCGTAAACTAGGCTAGTGCAAAACAAATCAATCGTCTGTATAATCTAGTAAAGCAAGAAAAAGCCAAGCTAATTTGGGTTTTGGTCGTCCAAAAAATCCTGAGACGCCTAAGAGACCCGTAAGCGGCTAACGCCTTCCTACCTCTTTCCGCCTTTTTACCTCTGATATCTAGTGATCCCACAAAAGATAGTCATCAAACGTAACGCCCAGGTTTTTGACTTAACGGTTGTAGGGAATAGGGGTTCCATCAAAGATGTTCTGGGGTAACAAGTCATGCTTAATCCGCGCATTATACCAATGACTACCTATTATGATGGCCGGAGTTTTCGCTGTATTATAGGGTAAGCATACAATAAACATTTTAAAAATTTAATCATAACGAGGCATAATGCATACAACTACTTTCTATATGAATCTAAGATGTAGGTTACAAGATGTGTATATGTACTCTCGTATGTATGGCATATTAAATATTATGAGAGGGTTGCAGCTGTAATAAAGAATAACCGCATAATAAATAACTCAACCTGGTTTGCTTTGGACGTTACCTAGTCGGGAAAGTGTCTAGGAAAAACACATACAAAACACAAAAGAAATCGTGGATATATATAAATAATCGTAATAAATGCTATGGATTATTTAGTGTTGGAAGAACTTCTCTATATATACCATGGTACTTGAGATTTAAAAGAAACCTATTAACTTCATAAAATATTTAACAGAAATATACATAAGTAACTAATCATACGTTTGTCATTCGTATTTTAGACCATATAACATAAGGAAGGACCATAAAACATATAACATGAGCGTCGGTGGCTCAATGGTGTGAAAACCGGGAGGGCTGAGGTTCAAATTACGACACGTACCAATGTGTTTTCGAATTTTCGAAAATATATGTACGTTATCCGACGCTCTTACGGTGAAGGAAAACATCGTGAGGAAACTTCATGCACGCCTGCGAAGAGATTCGAAGATTGTGTGTGAAGTCGTCCAATCCGCACTGGGTCCGCGTGGAACGACTAAGGCTCAATCCACCTTATACGGGTAGGCTCGTGCCCCTCGGTGGGGACGTTTAATAAGCTGATGATGATGACATAAGGAATAATATGAAATGAAAAGAAAGCACTCACATAGGGAATAATCACTCAGAACATGTAATATCGCCTCTCATTAAACTTTTTTTTTCTACCTATAGGAAGATGTTTTTAAATTCATTATGTACATAATTCTAACTTATATTCAATTTCTTCTTTCTGTAATTAAAGATGATTCTAAAAGTGTCTATTATGTCAAAAGATTGAAGATTCACCCCAATCGATTAAAGATTTCTCCAAAATTGAATGCAAATTTCTACCGAGACAAAGTTTCTATGTACAACGAAAACATACATTTCAAATTGGTAATGACTTGTCATTTTGGATGTGAGAAAAAAACATGTGAATCCAGTTCCCAAAGTATTGGGTATATAATTTTTAATCGTTAAGCTTATAGGCGGTCGATTATCACGTTATTTATACCGTTGCCGTCATTTGTTAATAACGACATTATAACGATAATTATCGATATTAAACGCTCCAATTGTATAAAAGTGTCCAATTTTAATTATTGTTCACACATAATTTTCGACTTACGACGACGGTAGCAACAAACCAAAAATTATCTAAGGTGAGAATCCATTTCTTTATAAATATACTAGCGACCCACCCATGCTTCGCATGGCTGCAATGAAGCTATTCGTAATAGGCACACTCCCGCCTCCCAGGTCAGCTTGTTTCAGGTAAACGCGAACGCTACGTACCGATTAAATCCTACTTCGCAAATTTGCATTTAAATCAAATGTTGTATAGGGCAATAAAGATCTATATTAAATCAACAATTTATTTAAGGTATTGAATTGGATAAGGATTAATCGTAAAAAGTAAATATATTTTTTTATTTGTGCGATATCCATAAGAGATAAACATATATACCCCACCCACGACGACCCATTTGGTGTTGCGGTTGAGAGGTCGGCCGCAACACCAAGGGTTCCGGGTTCGATCCCCGGGCAGTACAAACATTTGTGTGCATGAAACATGTCTGTTTGTAATGGTCTGGGTGTTTTCTATGTATAATATGTATGTATTTACAAAAAAAAAGTATATATGTATATTTATCCGTTGTTTAGTACCCATAATACAGGCTTAACGCTTAACTTGGGGCTAGATGGCGCTGTGTGAATGTCAGTGGATATTTAATTTATTTATTTATATACCATCGCGGAATTTTTCGTAGGGGTTAATGAGCTGATGATGATGAGCGTTTTAGTTCTTTTCGAGCCCAGTCAACATCGCAATTGTTTGTCGTTTCCTTAACCTTTAGAAGTTTAGGTATAATTGTTTCGTTGCATATAGGTATAGTAGTGTGTGTTTAATTTGCAGATGCGTGTGTTGTTATGCATGGTGTTGTGTGTGTGCGTGTCGCTGGGCGCGTGCGAGCTGAAGTGGTCGGAGGACGGGCAGTACCGGCTGGTGCAGACGGCGCCGCTGCGGCTGGTCGCGCCGCTCGCCGCGCCGTACACCGCGCCGCTCGCCGAGCCGCTCGTCGCGCCTCTCGACGCCCGCTACGTCTACCCGAGGTACCGCGCGTTGCGCCTCACCGAGACCGAGCCGTTTTTCTACTCTTACAAGCAGCTATCTGACAAGTGAACCGTTGATATGATTTTAAATACCAGCCAATGAAATGTAATATAGATTTGCACAAAAAACTCGTCTTTTTTCATTCATAATAAATAGTGAACAACACCGTCAATGTGAAGTTTGCTTAAAGATGACAAATTAATATATACTAATTTATTCATTTATTTCAGTCAACAAAAAAAAGTAATAGTATGTTTATACTTTGTTAGTACCCATATTACAGGCTAATGCTTAGTTTGGGGCTTAATGGCGCTGTGTGTATGTGTTATTATTATTATAATAAAACCGTATCAATAATGAAACCTCGAAATTCTACTCACCCAACTTATCTAGAATACATGACCACATTTCTATTGTTTCCAACAATTTCTGCCTAAGAAAGCAAATAAAGTACCTACATACACCACCCACGAGACAATTCCTCCCATTGATATTTTGTCGCCAACACAAAGAAAACAGAGCACAAATTGGGAAAAGGGGGTCTGTCATCCGGAATTTCCGGAGGGGCGACGCGAAGGGAGATTGCACCAATTTGCAGTTGATTTTCTTTGAATTTACTGCCACACGCTTCTGTGAAGGTCAACAAATGAAAATGAGTTTCCTGTTTGTACTGTTTTATGTTCTGTTTCTTTGTCACCTTCTAAATATATATAACTCAAAGGTGACTGACTTAGTCTTATCAACGCACAGCCGAAACCACTGAACTGGGCTGAAATTTGGCATGCAAGTAGATGTTATGGCGCAGGTGGATACCTACGCTTAGCGGATGCAAAAAAAGGTATTTTATTATTAATTATATCCCCAAGGGGTTATAAAATTAATGTTTGTATGAAAATTTACCAATTTTAAACAGATGGGGCTGAGACTTTGCATACATTAGCATAGCATTATAGACATAGTTTAGGTACCAGTTTCGCACAAACGATACGTGAAACCATTTGAATTGCAACAGATGCTAATGTAATGTTTGTAGTGAGAAAATAAAGATTATTATTTTTAAGGCCCGTATTCTAGAAGACTTAAGTATTGATTCAACTTAAGTAGAGTTAGAAAGGGATGCCCAAAAAAAAAAAGAAAAAGTGATGCCCATATATATATGCAGCGCTTTTCCTTTCTAAGCTGAGGCCAAACCTAAACACATCAACAATAAAAATTAAAAACTGAATTTAAGTAAAGTTCAACGTTGAGTCTCGTTCCAGAATACGGGCCTAAAACAGACAAATGTATATTGAGTACGGGGATCGAATTCGAAACCTATTTACTAGTTAACTTCTTAACCTTTCCAACAAATAAACTATGATTGAAGTTTCATTACAGTAATACCACAGTCGTCATAGTAAAATTCTCAATCAGAAACGCTGCAAGTGTGGTAAGATGGCTAAAGGAACTCGACTCTCATTAAAACACTTTTAAATCGGACGGGTTATCAGTCAGCTTGAAATAAACTATGTCTTCAAGGCCAGAGTGAGCATTTCCTGAGTGTACCATCATCGTGTACTACCAGACTAGACTGTTACCAAACGTATTATACACATCATGTACAATCTATACTAATATTATAAAGCTGAAGAGTTCGTTTGTTTGTTTGTTTGAACGCGCTAATCTCAGGAACTACTGGTTCGATTTGAAAAAGTCTTTCAGTGTTAGATAGCTTATTTATCGAGGAAGGCTATAGGCTATATATCCTCACGCTACAAGCAATAGAAGCGGAGCAGCAATGAAGAATGTTTCAAATCAGGGGGGGGGATTTTTTCATGGTTGGTGCTTCCGCTGCGTACGTTGCGTAAACGGTTAAAGTTTCGCAAAAGTTATGTATCAGAGTATAGTTCCCCTTATAAAGGTCTACAGAAAAGTCCGCAACAACATACGTCTATCTTTTAAGGTTAGCTCCCTATAACATTCTTTGATAAAATTTTTTCTTAAATAATGCATCATTTGCGAATGGGTTTTCATAAATATGATAATAATACTTATCGAAATAAATAATTACATTAATATCTTATGAGATATCGCAGTTTTCACTCACCTATATAAACGAAGTAGCGGGTTAAAGAGAGCGTTAGGCCAATGTAACTATTCCACGCGGATGAAGTCGCACGCAAAAGCTAGTAAATAATAATAGTCTAGACGGATATTTGTAAAATATATTTTATAATTACATATTCAAGAATTAACTTTCTTTATAAGAGCTGAGTATTAATTTAACTTATAATCAGCTTGAAGACACTACAAAATTTAATATACTGTACAAACGTATAAGTTTGTCATAATAATAAAACCAGTATAATATTAGACTCAATTTGGCAAAAAAAATGTTTCAAGTGACAAACAAAGTACAGAAGTTCCTGGAACTAAGTTTAATTAAAATCGGTTTTTGTTGAGAACAAAGAGCAGCTGCCATAATTCTTTGCCTACAAAAAATACATCGTCACATTTTCAAAATGGTCAAAGAAACAACGGATATTGAGTGCCGTTTGAACGAAGTTAATAAAGTTCGCTGCAGAAATGGAGTTATTAACTTTGACCGCTTTGATTGGGTTAAAGTCTGCTTATATGGTTTAGGTGTACAAATGCGTTACCCATTTCAAAAAAATAATGAAGATTTTATCTTGATTATAGATAGAAAAAAACTTTATTTGTATCAAAGAACACACACAATATTTTTAGACACAATAAAATAAAACATTTTTTTATGTTATAAGTAACAGGACGGTCTGGACTTTCACCTGATGGTAAGTAATACGCCTGACCATGACAGAGCAGCATTAAAGGAGACCAACAACAGATAGACAGTTATTATCCTCCATCAACGCCACACTGCGCCCGTCACCCGAGACAACAGATATTAGGTCTATTATACCCGGTAATTTCACTAGCTACAGTGCCCTCATCCCGAAACTCAAAAGTGCATAACACTCGTGTTTCACGGAATGATACCTGGCACTGCGGTGGTACCTACCTAGACGACTCAGTATCGAGGCTACCACCTAGTAAAATTATACAGATAAGAAAGAAACTAAACCAAAATAGGAGCAGATCTCGGTTGTATGTGTTTCGCAGCGATATATATGCTCACCATTGGGCTTACCGAAAGCAAACCGCTGATTTTTGGCTACAACCTATTAAATAATTATTCATTTCTTATACATTTGAACTGCTTCCGTGATCTAGTGGGCATGTTAAGCCATTGGTTCCGACTAATGGTTTTTTGACTAAGCGTTGTGGCTTACACCCCAATTCCTTATGGCTATGAACATACCCTTTAAATGCGATGTTATTGGCTGATCATCTTTCTTTTCAGATAATCAGGTGAAGCACGTGCAAGCCTGGAATGCCTTAACTAAGTGAGAAAACTCGTACAAAATTACTTCCCCTCCCAGTGAGATGCAAACCGACGACCACATATAACAATCACATCAATTTAACTATGCACTCAACACGTAGAAGAAAACATTTAAAAATCGGATACTTCTACATTCAACCAGCAATTTTTCTATCGGTGAATATTTTTCCATAATCTACCGAATTGTATTCCATGTTATATCGGCAAGGTTTTTAATATCAGATTCAATCAGCAACCTTTTTCTCTTATGACCAGTAAAAAAATAGGTGTATAGGCACAAAAAATACATTATCAGGCTTTAATATTATAATTCATACTCGTAAAATATTCTAATATTTTAAGAGTATATTGTCTAAACACTGTGGAAAAGCAATAAACGATTGATTGAGATTAACTCTCAATATCTTTATCATTAAAGACTGCATAATGCTGTATTTTTTTCTGAAAACTTTATCCCCGCTTCGTCTATCCAAGATAAAACCAATCAGCTATTACCAGTCATAACAATTACAAACTCACACAAGCCATATAGTTTCCAGACGTTGCAAACTTTGACTTCTGTTGTTTGAATCGAAATCAAATGGCAGCCGGGGCTAACCCTTTAGGGAGACGTATAGACGTGTTGTCAGCAGAACTATCTAATCGTGAGATAGCGTAAAGGGCTCTCCTTAATGGATGGTCAAATCTGTAGGGTTCATTGGAGAAATCACTAGTTGGGTTAAGACGTGTGAAAGAAAGAAAGAAAGAAAAACATTTATTGACCACACAGTTACACATTTACATCTATATTACAATTAAAATATGACACAAAGGCAGGAAAAAAGGTATTGAACATTAAAAAAAAAAATGTGTGACAGTAAAGTCGTTTATAAGAAGACTAGCTTTTGCTTACGGTTTCGCTCGTGTATGTACCTATTCTTTTCGTCTCTTCATTTTTTCTTTTTATGTAGATTTGCATTACATTTAAAGCATGCAAAGTCCTAGCCCGATCGGTTTGAAATTGACAAAATTTCATACACAATTTCCTCCCTATATTGTCCCCTTGTCATACCATCTACCTGCATGTCAAATTTCAGCCCGATCCGTCTAGTGATTTGGGCTATGCGTTGATAGATCACTATGTCAGTCAGTCACCTTTGGGTTGTAATATTTAGATTTATAACACATTTCTTAGTGAAGACGTAGATTCAATCCCCATCTAGGGTAGGTACATGTTTGACCATGAAGTAATTTGATAACATTAACTTAGAAAAACCTAGGTTAGATAACCTGCAGTACAGACATTAATTTGTGTGCATGAACATGTCTGTTTGTATTGGTATGGACGTTTCTATTTATTTACAAAATAAAATGTATCAGTATGTTTACCGGAATACTTACAAAACATCTTAAGTACCCAAAACTATAAGCTCAGTTGAAGCTCGATGGCGCTGTTGAAATGTCTATTAATATTTCTTTATACAGAACAATGGATTTTTTCTATACAAATTACAGTTGAATACAAAAAGGTATTTCAAAACAGTAGTAAATTAAAAAAACAATGTTTAGAAGGTAAAATACGAAAAAGAAATTACCTTTACCCTAGCAATCAATATTAAAGTTACCACCTGTTTAATTATAAAAGTCGTACTAAAAGTACAGTCGCGCACAACGCTGGCCCTATGAATTTATAAATTATTAACCCCCCTTATCCCCCTAGCGTGCCCTCTATTTCGTTCTAGCGTGCACTCATTCATCACGGCCATCTGACGCCTCGAATTACAGCCCTCTTTCAGGTAAGCGACGAGTAATTTGACCGGAAAAACCAACACTGTTTTTCCGGCGATAATATAATACAAAAATGTGTGCCTTACGATATGATATTAGGGACGTTTATCTTGTAATTCTGATTATGCTTCAAGGGAAAGTAAGAATGTTTATTGTTTATGTCTTGGATAAACAGAATTATTTGATAATAATCACAATTTTTATTTGAAATTGAGTTGATAATCCAGCACCATGACGTTATAGTGTTGTCATGCTACGAAAATGTATTGAAATGAGTAATTACAACTGAATTATCATAATTCTTGTATTTTTTATTATTCTTGCGTACAGAATTAAATGACTTAGACTTCATATAATTACAGCATCAAAAACTACTATAAATCTTATCACATAAGAGTTCTTTATAGTTTATTTAATGAATACAAGGTTTTTTAAATGAATTATATCATGTATACTGCCTTTAGTTTACTACCCGTACCTACTTACTCCAAAATCCATGTTTAATTTGGGACTACATAGATAGCGCTACGTCAATGTCTGTGGATATTTATCATTTAACAATAGCTTTAAGATGTTATCTGTGTTATATATATTTTTTTAATATTCAATTATCTGACATGTTAAAATCATACTAACATTTTATAAATAATTTGACGAATTTATAATGTATTGTTGATTTTTGTGACCATTTTATTATTGTCGTATCCATGTTACTAGAAAGATCTATATTTTCTTAATGTGTTAATGTTTGTTATTTTTTATGTGTGGCATGATGTCGTGTTAGGAATCTGTTAGTCGTTTTGTGTATTAATATAATCGATAAGAACTCCACAATCATATCGCCAAATAAGATCTTTCAGAGCTCTCAGCAAACATTCCCATTTCAAAGATACACCCGAGAAACTCATCCCATGTGTTCACTTGCACGGAATAGTCGAGAGCCAATAAAAAACGAACCGAATTACCGTTCCGTTCCAACCCCAATGCAATTTTGCAGTCGATTGTGCGATCGCCGGAGTGATGCGGAGGAGCGGTAGGCTCGCTTTAATACCGCTTACACGTTCCGACTTTATATTTAGTTGGGACACCATATTTCCGGTGATACTTTTAGCTGGATTCATTGAAATTTCACAAACCATACCTATATTTTATTGTTATTTTAATAGTTTATTTATTCAGATTCACCAGAAATTACATTATCTTCAATCTATCGTAGTCCTTTGCTGGACATAGGTCCTTTTTGCGCCAGATGTTCCGGTTCTCCGCTTATCTCATTCAGCCTCCAGCAGACAACCTTTCGCAAGACAAGTCGTCGGTCCATCAGGCCGGAGTGCATCCTATGCTTCGCTTGTCAAAATTTGGTCTCGACTTTAAAACGTATCTGCTCCAACGGCCGTTCGAGACCTACTCTTGGACGCCGTAAGGCATGTAGCCCCGTGAAGCTGTAGAAGCCAACTGGCTCAAAAAAGTAATAAATGCAAAAAATATTACGCAACTAAAATTGCCAAAAACAAAAAAAGTTTGTCACAATACACTTTTGCACTTAATCATTCCGAATGTGCCTGGGTTATAGACCCACACAATGAGCGCATAAAGATGCGCTTATCGTGTAGCGCTTTACCGAAACCTGTTATTAATTTCTCAAAAACAAATAGAAAAGGTTTGTCACAAATGTCACAATGCATTTTTGCAGTCGATTGTACTCAATGTGCCTAGGGGTTATTGACCCGAGTGATGGGAGCACCTGTACCAAAACTTAACCGAATCAGAGAACGGTTTCTGTAATTCTATCTTTATATTATCTTTCCTTTGAGTTGTAAGGGTATTGGATTTGAGTTAAAAGTATTTTATTACTACTGTCTCGAACGCTTCGCAATACTAATTTGCAAATTAAAGTATTGAGTTTCTTAAGAAAATACGGAGGGTTCATTTTACGAAATTGGCAATTTGAAACAATATATATTATTTTATTGTATATTGGCCGACGGCTTAATGTGCCGTCAAGCCGTCGGTCCCGGATGCAATTGTAAGATGGTAGTCGTTATCACTGTACACTTTTAGCATAAAAAACCTGGGAATAATCATACAAATTGACTTTTACTACGCAGGCTTCGCTAGAGATTTGAACCCATGACCCCCTATTCAACAGCGCGCCAAACCCAACATAGAGACTGCTGCAATAAGAAGGTATTTACCGAAGACCCAAAAAAGAAGAAAGTGTTTTAAAATTAAGAATAAGAATATATTTATTGTCTCTCTTCAAACATTTAACAATTAATTAATTAATCACCTACCTGTACCTTTACTAAGCCAACATTAAATAAGTTAAGGCTTATTTTTTACTAAGACTTAAATATTAAAAATAAGATTATTGTAACAGTTATAATTATAATATTTGTTATAAAGTTTGCAAATCTTATACTGTACTTCAGAATCATATTACCATTTAAATATTAATCAATAAATAAATAGAAAAACTTTAGCACAAAAATTCGATGCCAAAGGATCCACTAATTCTAAACGGGTACATTACAGCGTACAAAATGTCTTCATACAAAACATTCACTGAGACTAACCAAACATTCCATTTATTTAACAACCAACCAAATTTGTTGAAATGTCCGCGCGATTCCTATCTGCTGATTCGAAACCGAGCACCGTGTACACTCAATTACAAAATTATCTTCGGAGCATCGAACTTTGCAAGGCACTTTTGTCCTCGACTGTATTTGGAGGGAGATAGGGGACTGTTTTTGTTTTGTTTCAGTCCTGCATAATGGCCGGTTTTATAGGTAAACGCGGTGTTCGTAGGGTGGCCCTCTATTGCGGGTTTTGGAGTAAAAGTCATGATGAAATAAGTTTGCATTTGCTTTTGAGTTTGCTGTTCTGGTACCGGACGTTATTAACAGAATTGGAAGGTATATTGAGAAGGTATTAAGCATACACATCCGAATATACAATTAGACTGGACGAGCCGCCAAGTTTATAGGCAGTCCCAGTGTCGCAATTTCTTTTCGGTTCTTACCCGTGAAAAGTTATTCTATTACTGATAAATTTATATATTCTACTTTATTATTTATTCTTGGTAAATTAACTGATTCATTGCGATGATGGCATGTTACAATTGCACAGGATGGCATTTTGGAAAAAAAAAAGGTAATTTCTTCTAATATTCGTGGGTCTTGACTCGTCACACAGAGCGTAAACTGGCAGCCAGTGTATGCTCGTTGAGCTTACATTTGTCGCACTTTAAACGCGCGCTCGCCCCATCTCTTGTATTGGGAAATCAGTGGTATTATCATTCTTGCTGTAACGTTGATCGCCTTCAAAGGGATGCGTGCTTTTTTAAAATCTGTCGATATTACATCTTTACATACATTAACTGTCACATGTAAGTATCATTATAATCAACCATGTAGGCATTTAGATTAATAACTGAAAATTAATTGTATTTTCAAAAAAAAACCGTTTTGAAATCATTTAAAATATCAAGTCATTGGTGTAGGCCTTTCTATATGGAGGTGTACTATTCCTAGGTTCAAATTCCGCGAACTACCAATATCTTTCAGAAGTTTTAAAATTATATATGTTTATCTGATGCTCGACGGTGAATGAAAACATCGTGAGGAAACCTGGGCAGCCTACGAAGAAATTCAATATTGTGCGTGAAGTTGGCTATTCCACACTAGGCCCGCGGGGATTAATAAGGCCTACCCTATGCGGGTAGGCTCGAACCCCTCGGTGGAGTCATTCAATGAGCTGATGATTAAAACAAGGGCTGTAATACTTAGTATTACTTCATCTTTGCAAGTCGTCGGTCCATCGTAGAGTATCCTATTATGCTACATTTGCCTAAACGGCAATATCTCCTAAATGAAAGTCACTTTCCAAGTTCATACCATCAGTAGCATAACAATTCATCTTACAATACCCACAAATTTATAAAAAGAAATATATGAAAAGAAACACAATGATAAATACCATTCAATTATGACTAAACCACATATTACTTTAGCCTACATAATTGCGCGCGTTTATAGAAGATATGAATTCAAAAATAACCTAAACTAAACCATTGTTATTCCATTAGCGGAATTGCGTTTCCCTGTCCCCGTTTTGGTACACCCTGTAATTTCAGTGTATATTAGGACTCGGAACACCGGCTTGCTCGTTCAAAATAACGCGAGTTTTACAATAGTTTGAAGTTGAAACGAACCCGAATGTTTTATCTGTGTTTGCATAGGCATCCTTCGCTTCACTACTCGTTGATTTTCCCATCCTGTGTTAATTAAGTGTAGGTTCATGTTTCGTGCAAATATTTTATGTCAAACGCTTTGAAGTTAAGTGATGCTTTTATGTGACATTACACGTCATCGTCTTGGGTGTCGGGCAGAGGACAGTCTGGGCGGAAAAATAATTACTATCCACATCTACCTAGGAGGTCAAAGGCAACTATCGGAATGGTCTAAAAATATTATCTAAAGTAATGTTTTTGTTTTAAATAACTTCGAAAGGTTAATTTTAAGATAAATACAATCCCTTTTGAGGAGACCAAAGAACAGCAAGAATGATTTATGTTAAATTGCTAATCTTAAAATAATATATCTATTTTAATGGTAGACGTCAAGACTCACTATGCTTGCATGTTATTTATATTATAATGTTGTATAGAACGATCAGGACGCACACCTGATGGTAAGTGATACGCCTTACCATCATCATCATCAGATCTTCCGTCCATCTGGTTAGGGGTCGGCCTACGCTTCGCTTTCCGTTACGTGGACGCCACTCGAGAACCTTTCCGCCCCATCGGCATCGGTTCTACGCACTATGTGCCCTGCCCACTGCACTTCAACTTGCTAATCTCTGGGCTATGTCGGTCACCCTAGTTCTCCTACGGATATCCTCGTTTCGGATTTATCGCGTAGGGAGACACCTAACATAGCCTCTCCATAGCACGCTGAGCAACCTTGAGCCTATTCAAGAGGCCTTAGTGAGCGACCACGTTTCGCTTCGTATGTCATAACTGGCAACACACACTGGTCAAAGACCTTCGTCTTGAGACACTGAGGTATTTTGGACGAAAAGATCTGCCTTACCATGACAGAGCAAAATTGAAGGAACCCAACCACTGATAGACAGTTATTATGCTATATCAATGCCGCACTGCGTCCGACACCCGCGAAACAGATGTTAGGTCTCTTATACCGGGTAATTTAACTAGCTACAGTGCCCTCATCCCGAAACATAAAAGTGCATAACACTCCAGTTTCCCGGGACGATATCAGGCACTGCGGTAGTACCTACTGATACGACTCAGTATCGAGTCTACCACATAGTAGTTGCATGGTTGGTACACGTGGGTATTGTTAAAGCCTGTTCCTATTCTTTAAATTGTGGCTGTGATCCTAAATTAACTTCGAAAACACAAATTATAGTAGCTCTTATGTAAATAAGAACAAGGCACTTAATACACTTGAGTCCAGGATAAAGGGAATTTTGTTTTTAAATAAAATCACAGTATTTTCCTAATTAGAAGTGAAGCGTAAACTTATAAGCCATTGAGACCTCATTTCGTCTTTCCCATTATTTTCTGTCCTTTATAAAACGGCCGATATTATTTTTTTGGCTCATCAATTTTAAGCCAGACCATAATTGACTAACAATTTTATATTAAATGTACCAACATTATATTTATTTCGCACGGAATATTATCATATATTTTCGAAGGAAAACCGCACACCTCATGTTTTTAATGGTAATACGTACGCCATTTCCCCTATAAAGTTTGAACTTAAAAGCTTGCATAAATATAGTCTGCTGTACTCTTAGTATCTGGGACCATTATTTCTTATAACAGTGTTTATAGACACTTCGCCTTTTCTGGTACAAAATTATGCTTACGGATGGGAAAACATCGTGAAGAAACCTTCATGCACGCTGCGAAGAGATTCGAAGGTTGTGTGTGAAGTCGTCCATCCGCATGGGCCCGCGTGGACTGACTAAGGCCTAATCCCTATACGGGTAGGATCATGCCCCTCGGTGGGAACGTTTAATGAGCTGATGATGAAAATTGCTGACGTATATTATAATAGTACTATTTTAAGTTAGGTAACAACAAATACACATACATTTTCATACCTGATCTATGGTCACATAAACGTGATATATGGAATATACGTCATGAATTCATCTCACTGCGGTCGATGCAGTCTAAACCCGCTATGCGCTACCCCTGAAGCTTGAATTACTCTGTAGTTACTAATGATTATTTTACGTAAACCGTCGGTGGCTCATTGGTGTGGACTGTGCTTCCGATCTGGAGGCGTAGCTTCAGATCTCGCCATGCAAATAGATTTCAAATTTTTTTGAAATTCATCATCAAGCTCATTAAACGTCCCACCGAGGGACACGAGCCTACCCGTATAGGTGATTAGGCCTTAATCGTCCACACGGGCCCAGTGCGGGTTGGCCGACTTCACGTACAACCTTTGAATCTCTTCGCAGGCGTGCGCAGGTTTCCTCACGATGTTTTTCCTTCAAAATTCAAAATTCTTTATTCAAATTAGGCTTACAAAAAGCACTTATGAACGTCAAAAAATATACAAAAATATAATAAAAAACAATTAAAAATACTAAACCAAAAATATGAATTTTGATGCTTTGAAAAAAAAGCGCTTCAGTGGTTTGGCCTGTTGAGAAAGAAGCACTCAAGAAACTCAATAGTGTAGCCTTTTTAAAAACAATTACTTAATGTAACAATATATCATAAACACTGAAATAGCTGAGCAGTAAGACCACGGATTTTTATCACATAAATATTCGTCAATAGTGAAGTACCCTTTTTTAGAAAGGTGGTTATTTATTCTAGCTTTAAACGTTGAAAAACTTTATACATCTTCCTATAAAAGATTTACCTACTTTATGTAGTCTCAAGTCTGGAACAGCATGTTTGTTTCTATTCCTAGTATTAAAATTGTGTGAGTCACAATTTTTTTAAAGGTGTGATAGTATTTAAGGACGTAAATTAAATTTTCATAAATATATTGTGATGCTATAGTCATTATATTTATTTCTTTAAAAAGTTCCTTAAGAGAGTCACGGGGTCTAAGGTTGCAGATAAAACTGTTTTTTGTAGTACAAATATTGTAATTAATGTCGGCACCTGAGCCCACAACAGTAGACCATACGACATGACACTATGAAAATAACTAAAAATAAACCAATCTTGCTGTTTCTACATCTGTCAAGAGACTTATCTTCCTAACAGCATAAGCTGCCGAGCTAAGTCTACCAGCCAGTGATTTAATGTGAGGCCCCCATTGTAACTTTGAATCTAAAGTTATACCAAGAAATGCAGTGGAGTTTACAAGTTCCACTTGATCATTATTCAGAGTTATGTTGGTCTCGACCTGCCTTACATTGGGCATAGTGAATTTTATACATTTAGTTTTTTTGCATTAAGTAAAAGATTATTAGCAGTAAACAATGCATTACTTAAGACAGAGCTCTATTTACATCGTCAAAAGTCTCCTTATGTCTGTCAACATTAAAAACCAATGACGTTTCATCAGCAAATAGAACTATATCCGAAAGACTTTTACAATAGTAAGGACGGTCATTTATATATATTAGAAATAATAGAGGCCTAAAATTGAACCCTGGGCACTCCCATGCGCAAAAGGGCACCATGCGAATTTGTGCCATTAATACAGACTTTTGAAAATGAAAATGAAAATGAAAAGTGTTTATTCAGTTTAGGTCCTTAAAGAACACTTATGAATGTCAAATGAAGCTACCATAGGTTCGGAGTAGTTTTCCACTGAGAATTTTGAACTCTAAGACTCTTTCACCGTAAGAGCGTCGGATAACGTACATATATTTTTCGATAATTTGAAAACACATTGGTACGTGTCGGATTTGAACCTCAGCCCTCCCGGTAGGGGCGACAGTCCACACC
This sequence comes from Leucinodes orbonalis, assembly GCA_019425675.1. Lineage (NCBI taxonomy): Eukaryota > Metazoa > Arthropoda > Insecta > Lepidoptera > Crambidae > Leucinodes > Leucinodes orbonalis. Next base: position 75,309 of record PQWD01006705.1, on the reverse strand, counting down.
ACTGAAATTATATATATTTTTATTTTTTTTATTTTTTTTATTTTTATTTATTAAGAAACCAACGGCGTTACATAAAATATGTTATAATATAATTAATTTCAATAGTAAGGCTAATGAGAGGTTTCCTTGTATACACCAAAAGTATGCTCAAATGCATAAATACAAATGTTGTGTTGCTATAATAGAAAACGCAATGCATCCCATAACCACGCACACGCACAAATCAATTTTATCAGCGTCAATAAACACAAAACATTAAAAATAAACAATAAAAGAGAAAGGAAACCGACATATAATGTTAATAATTATATAAGTTAAATCGATGTATCACCCTGGTGCCAAACCATGACGATTCAAACTGTGATTTAATCTGTGAGTAAGCTTAAAGCTTGACGCTTGAAAGAAGCTTTAGTAATATTAAATGGATCGAGCTCTGAAAAAAGTCGGTTGTAAGTATTAGGTAGTCTCGTGAGTGGGGCGTTGGCGGCGTAGCTGGTGGTGTGGGCGCGCTCGGACAGCAGCCGCGTGTGGCGCGTCCGTCGGGAGGGCACGCAGTACGACACCGCGCCCACTAACTCCGGACAATCCACGCGCCCTACCAATATATCGTATAGAAGACCCATATCTAAAAGCTGCCGTCTGTGTTCTAATGTTAAAATCTTGTTATTTCGACAATCTATCATATAGGAAGCGGAACTATTGCTACGACGATAAAGAATGTGTTTGATAAATTTTTTTTGTATGCGTTCAATGCGATCCTTATAAACATTATACTGAGGTGACCATGCTGGGCTTGCATACTCCAGTACACTACGCACATACGCTGAGTATACAGAAATAACTGCGTCCACATCCTTGAAAGGCTGACATGCTCGAATGACAAATCCTAAATTCTTATAAGCCTTGTTGGTAATAACATCAATATGCTTCGACAGTAACATTTTACTATCAAGGTACACTCCCAGATCACGAACAACGTCTACTCGGTCGATTACAGCGTTATTAAAGTCGTACGCGTGCAAGATGGGCACTTTCTTCCGAGTGAACGTTATACATTGACATTTCTCTATGTTTAACGTTATAGCGTTGTCATTAAAGTATTTGTATAACGTGTCCAAGTCTGCCTGCAATCGAATACAATCATTCTGTGAGTTTATTTTATAAAAGATTTTTGTGTCATCCGCGTACATCAAGTACTTTGCATGATGAATATGTAGAGGGAAGTCATGTATATAGGCGTTATATAGAAGAGGACCGAGGTGCGAGCCTTGAGGCACCCCCTTAGGTAACTCAATAAAATCTGACCTATGTCCACCGAGAACTACAGCCTGAGATCGTTTACTTAGATAAGACGTGAGCCATCGTAGGAGATCACCATGAATACCAAGACTGTAAAGTTTATGTATTAGGATGTTGTGATCAACGCGGTCAAAGGCTTTCGTGAAGTCGGTATATATGACATCTATTATCCGAAAGTATATGTACGTTATCCGACGCTCTTACAGTGAAGGAACATCGTGAGGAATCAGCGCACGCCTGCGAAAGGATTCAAATGTTGTGTGAAGCGGTCAATCCCACAGATTTCCAATACAGGATATGGGACAAGCCGCGTTTAAAGTGCGACAACTGTAAGCTCAACGAGCATACACTGGCTACCAGTTTACGCTCTGTGAACGNTTAAGGGATTTTTCTACTGTTTTTACGGATACAGACAGGGTGGATATTGTGTCACAAGTTGGCCGTTCCATTTGCACAGGAGCATTTGCCACTGACTTTTCCCCAAATACACTAGAGAAGAATGTATTAAAAGCGTCACATATTTCAATACCCCCGGTATAATGAGATGTACCAAGTGACATCGTCTTAGGGTACGTTGATGAACCGCCACGCATTGTTTTTATGTACGACCAAAATTTTTTAGGTTCCTCCTTAACAGCTTTTTCCGATAATAAAATGAAATTACTGAAACATGTGTTTTGAACACGACGCTGTCGATCCCTAAGAATGCAGAACTCATCGTAGTCTAACATGTTACCAAATTTTTTCCAACGTTTATGAGCTTTAGACTTTTCTTTAATAATTTTTATTAGTGCAGGGCAGAACCAGGAAGGGTAAGACCTAGTAGGTGAGATATTTTTGGTTATATTTAATGGTATGTGTTCCCGAATAGCACTGTTTATGCAATCATAGAATAACGAAACAGCTGATTCAATATCTCGTGATTCAAACAGTGAATCCCAGTCAAATTCATAAAAAAATCTGTTAATATTTTCGTAATTGCCCTTCCTAAAATTACGCCGTGGGGTGGCAGCCACGTTTAGTGGTGAAAGAAACATATCAGATATCACAATAGTGAAAGAAGGATGAGCTTTATCCAATTTGACCAAAGGCTGTGAGCATTCCGTTAAGTCCAGGGGCAGGTTCGAAAATGCTAGGTCCAATGTGTTGCCCGCGTGATTAGTTAAGGTGTTATATTGCTGTAATCCTAAAAAAATTAGCCCGTCAAGCAATATACTACCGGCATTCTGAACGTCAGCGCTTCCATATCCAACACTATACGCGCCACTTACATCCCATTTAATGCAAGAAAGATTGAAATCACCTATCAATAAGTAGTTACTAAGCGGTTGAGAGTTACAAGCTGTTTCAATTACATTTAATACATACTCATTTGATTGTAGGATGCTGTTGGCATCCGGTGGTATATAAACACATATTAAACAGAGATCGGACTTCGATGCTAGACTGTGGGCCGGTATGGTAATCCAAATAATTTCCGTTTTACCGCAGTCATCTAGATGAACACGGGTAGCCCCCAGCTGACGTCGCGTCAACACCATTACGCCGCCCCCTGTTTTTTTACCACATAAGCCTAGGTTCCTATCCTGCCTGAAAACTTCGTAACGGTCGTCGCAAAGCTCCCTATCATAAATACCATCATGCAACCATGATTCCGTCACAATTACTATGTCGTAATCATTACATAATAAATTCTGTGAAAACTCTAAACACTTAGTCCTAAGTCCACGAGTGTTTTGATAGAATATATTTAACTTACACACTGTGACAAAATCACCAATAATTCATTCCAATACCCAACATTTAAGTTATCTTTAAGCAGTGTAATGATTACTGTTACAATAAGTAAGTTTATAGGTGAGTAATAATGACGATGAAAATATAACTGCATGTAGTCGGTAGCTCCAAATATGAAACATGTTTCTACCGCCTGGCGTAAGAATACAATGTACGTAAGGACGAAATTATTATAACGACTGTTCGTGGGGAATAAAGTAGATGCGCTCAAAGCTATTGCGCGTTTTGTTGTGATCGTATTATCAAATACTAAGCCTAACATATTAAGTGTGGACAAGGAATTGTTTTCCAGGGTGAGAACAAATGTCACTTCAAGTTGTGAGTAACAACTTAGTGAATCTTTATCATAGTTAAATAGCGATGTCAAAGTGCAAATCTTATCCATTGCATAAATAAATATGAAGTTAATAAATATAATTGGGATCTTGTATATATTTGCCTACTAAAATCTTTTTTTTAATGAAATCAATGTCTAACTTATGCAGCATAATTGTGCGCATGACTAATCGTGCGAAATCCATATCACTACGTAGCGTCAAAGAATAAACAGCGCAGAGTGCTCTGCCACGAACGGTTTCCTTTCTCTTTAAAAACAAGTTATACAACACATAATAGAATTGTGTATATAGAAAATTAAGACTACTTCTCACAATAGAGGTGGACAAAAATATTAACAATAGGTGTAAAACGAAAACATTTAGAACAAGCAAAATTACTGATAAAATCAGACAATTTTCTTTAGATCTTCGTCGCTGCGGATTTGAACAGCAGGTGACGTGTCGCATTTCCTGACGTATATTCTCCCATTTTTGGTCCAAGCAAATAAGTATTGCTTCAATTTTGCAGTTTCTTTGCACTTTTTTAGGAGTTGTTTGTTGTAAGGCGTTAAGTGCTCATTTATGAAAATAGGTTTCGATTCACCCGCTATGCCGATAGCTGCTGTTGTTACACGATGTTTGCGTGAGGCAGAAATAGCACTGTCTCTTAGCAGCCGCGAAGACAGTTTGACCACAATCGCTCTCGGGCGACCTTGAAGTTTGGTTTTAGGGGTCACTCTGTTCACCGAAACAATGTCGTTTGAGCCCACAGAAACACCAATTTGCGACATAATTGCCTTTATAATTTCCATAGAATTTTCACTTTTGAGTTCGGGTATTCCAACTATTTCTAAATTCTGCTGTCTGTCCCTCTGATCCTGGTTGTTTATATGAACTAAGAGTTCAGTGTTTTCCTTTTTCAATTTTTCCATTTCCCTTTCGAGTTTATCAATTTTTTGTATATCCGTTGTGACTGATTTTATGGTGGTTTTGATTGTCTCTTGCTCGTTTAAGTTAAATTGTAAGGACTCTTTTAACCAATGAGATATCATTTTCAAGACTTGCCTGGTTTTTATTAATTTCCTCTATAGAGATTTTGATTTTGCTGTACTCTTTCTTTATTACGTTTATGTCCGATTTCATTTCCATCGTTGTTTCAGTTAGTTTTGCCAGATCCTGCTTCATTACCACATTTATGTTTTCGTTAATTTGTGTTATGTTTTTATCGAAGTCCACCTTCATGCTGTCTAGTCTAGCCAGTATATTGTCAGAAAAGCTTTTAAACGAATCTGACAAGTTGTCGTTCTCGAGTTTACGTTTACGAAGAGTGAGTCGCATATTTGAGAGGTCTGAGTCGGAATCACTACGCTTAGGAGATGAGCGGGGCATTGTGCCTTCTGAGTCTTGATCTTTGATGCACACAATTTAGCAGTAAGTGTAAAAGAGATGGGATTTATCGCTGACCTTGGATTCCAGGCGAGGTGCCGCATTCACCCACAACAACTGAGCGCAGCAAACAGATAGTAAAAAGCTACTTTATTCACTTCCACTAAGACTCACTTTAGAATACACGTTATGTTTGTATATTTTAGCAACGACGATACGTCGAACCGTTAAGAGCGTTAATGAATGATTGTGTGTTATTCTTTATTTATCAACCATATGAGAACCGAATCTGTAGAATAATAATTGATATTATTATTCACTCTTAGACCGAAACCTTAATGACTTTCTTCCACACTTTCTTAAGTCTTGATTGCATTATTTTATCTGTGTCGATTTGAAGAATATTAAGCCCAATAAGAGAACTATTTAGGCATTTGCTTGAAGACATTCCCTACCATAAACAATAAATATTGTTGTATAAACCAGACACCTAAATAAACATGAAAGTAGCTTCAATCAAGTATCAAAATTGAATCCCGTTCTTCGGTTCGTGACCACAGAGCATTTACCACGGTAATGGACACCGCATGTATTCAAGCGGGCTTTAATTGGTCTGACATAAAACTCTATTTAGATAATATCAAATGGCCGCGTGTTTATATTTCAGTCACACCTGTCACCGTGATGTGTGGTCTTTGTGGAATACATGTCGTAAAAACGCAATACGAGATTGAAATTAACTTTTTAATTTAATACTTTGATTACCTTGCGGTATGCAGTAGGCTTATTATATACATAATACAGGTAGTTAAGGTACCTATATTAACATAGGTATCTACTAAAAACGATTATGTTTTATTGAATTGTTTAAGTGATACCTATGCTTAAATGTACAGTAGCTCTGTTTGTTTCTTTATTGCAAATGACACGAGAAGCGTGTCATCGATATGCATTGGCGAATATATGTACACAGTTATCATATAACCTAAACAAAGCGTAAACTTAATAGGCGTGTCTAGTTTTTACTATATTTTTACAAATTAACAGTCTATTAATAAATTCCCTGAACTTCTTATCGTACATATTGTATTATATTAATAATTGAAAAAATCTTATTTATTAAGACTTACTTCAAAAGACAAAGATACATATGTATAATTGGCAGTGGGTAAGTATCATGTGATTTTAAACAGATTAAAGTGTAGGAACATAATATATATATTTATTAATCTTTGTCGAAAAGCATTACTCATAAATATACCTTAGTTATATAGTAAATATATCGTTTCAATAACACGATCCTTTGATTTTCGAACCGAATGAATGATTCGTTAGACAGTTGCTTTTCAGGAAACAACCATAAATGCTCGAAATCATTTCGTGCCTATGATAGTATTTTAATAATACTTTTAATGCCAAATAATTACTTTTTTTTCGAGGATGGTCTTTTCTATAGCTTCTTATATTTCATATCAAAATACCGATACCTTAAAATACATTTGGAAGCCGCATAACTTGAATATTCACAACGCAAATTCTAATTTCCTACAAGCGCTGCAAACCCTATTAATTATTCCATGATTAGATTCTCACTAGACAATGGGAATGCAAAGGAAATGATTGACGTGTCATGATCATCTATCAACGGTGGAGCTTGATAGGAAATGATAGACGGTGGAGGTCGCTATCAGTCACAATGTCATGCGTACAGAAATTTTGGAATAATTTTTAATATTCTTAAAATCATAAATAGTGTTGTAAATAGAAGTAAATTGTTAAATACTGATTACGTATAAACAGTGATGTCATAATATTTGTAATTGCCTATACGGTATAGGCAATTACAAATATTATGATTCTACAAAATGATAAACAAATAAAAAAACAGGATAATTTAACAAAATAATAATCCGAATAATTTAAGAGGGTTTTTTTAAACTAATTAACGCCTTTCCTTGAATAAAACTTTCCAGACTGAATTAATTGGGAACAAGCTAAGTAATTTGACGACAACAAAAATAGTTTTTACGGTAATCCATATTTTGTGTTTAGTGACCACAGGTTGTAGCAAATACTCCCCAACAGGTATTTTGGTTTCTTTTCACGTCAAAAGTATTTAATTTTTTTATATAAAACTTTTGAGTTATCAAAGTTTTATGTCTCTTATCAATTATTTTCTTACTGCTACCGAATCGAGATGCCTTAAAACATGCAATAGCGATATTTCAGAACGGTTATTACGTCACAAATCGTTATATTGGAACCATATAAATCTACCAGTCGATAGGTACTTCGGCGGCATCATTTCATAAATAAATAAGCTTTGCTTCGAGCACGTGAGCAGTAACAAAGCTCGTAGAAATAACGTTATGAATATCAGATGAAGTAGGGCCCTCGTCTCTCAACCGATTCATTATCACTTGTTATTGGAAACTCAATAAGTCTTGAATAAATTCGCTTTTCTTGGCCACCACTGATATATTTGTGCATCGGTATTTTTCAGTGTACCTGTACGGCAGATTTATAAACTTTATTAAGTATATTCTGTTCTCATCCTTAACTGGAGTGAAATTTGCGAGAGTTCTTAAATTTTAGAAGTCATTTAGTGTCAAAATTTAAGTGGATGCTAAGAATAATCTATTTTTAAACGAGGTAAAATGTTCACTACTTTAAAAATTATTTGTACGTGTTCGTCTAAGTCGTACTACAAGACAGTAATATTATTAAAATATCCCAAAATTTTTAGGTATTATATTTAACCTACATATTTACTAACTTTTAAATATTCCTGTCCTACCTATTTAATGAAAATTCGCTTTTTGTTGAATTTTGTTCTTTTTAATATAGTCCGTGTACATATCAAATAGACCTTAAAATAAATTTAGAAATCTAATCGCCACATGCAAAACACGTTCATGAAAACATTTTCACAAATGCGAAACAATAAGTGCTATCGCTGCTTTCAAGTGAAGCCAAGAACTCAAACTTTGTGTGAATTTATTTCATTCTTATAGTACTATTATGCCGTTCTCAGCTACACAACATAAATAATAATGCGGACCGTTATAGGGTCATTACAGTGGGAACGGGCCGAGTGACGGAGCGTGCTCCTCTCTCACGTATAACACGCTTTATCGTGCTTGTTTTGACTGAACCACCCAAGGAAAAGTACGCTTGTGTGCCCAGCGCTTATACTGAATGACCTTCGCAAGGTAAGCGCAGCCGTTAGAAAGGTTATGAGCGAAAAACTTACAGAGCAATTGCCTCCTCGTACTGGCTATTAGTCAAATTGAGTATCTGACAGTGAACGTTATAATATAGACGTCAAACTAGTCTAGGAGAAGGATGTCTAGTTATTAACGAGTGTGTAATAAATTAAGATACTTTAAAGCTGTAGGGGACGAATTAACGAGCCACATGCTCACTTGACGGTAAACGACACCGTTAGCAATATTAAATTGCAATACCATGGGTCAGATACTGATTTTTCAGATTTAAATATGAAAATCTATCAAGTTTAGTGTCTTGCCATTCCAACCATGGCCATCTAGGTATATGGTTTCTGGATAGGAAACCACGTGTAGGTAAGCGTAAAATAGGCAACTCCAGACAAGGAGGTCTGGTGGAGGCTAGATGAATAAAGCAGAGGCCTGATATGCCCGGAAAACTAAGGACAACAAGGAATTGCAACAGTGAAGTGAGAATTGTTATACGATGTAGGTAATCATCTTGTAAACATACAAAATAAATAAAATTGGATTGTCTGTTTGTAGTGTCGAAATATCCATTTTTTTCTCCATGCATTTGAGTATGCATGCGGTACATACACAAAATCATTTTTTTTAAATTGTCTGTCTGTCTGTTTGTTCCAGCTAATCTCTGAAACGGCTGGCCAGATTTGGTTGGGGCTTTTTTGGCATGTAGCTGATGTAATAAGGAAATAATAGGCTACTTTATTTTAGAAAATACATTTTACTTTAGTAAAAACATAAAGCAATGTTACGCTGCTTTTAGTTTATGTTTTACTGCGGGAGAATATCTTATAACGCGGGTAATACCGCGATGAACAACTAGTTTGAAATAAATGTTTACCTCCATAACAGGTTCAGGATATCGAAAAGTTATTTTTTTATATATGTTTGTGATTCTGGTGTAAAAACTGCATTGATTCGATTTTCTCGTATATGGATTTCTTAAAAGAGTTTATGTTCCTCACAAATATTTATTAACATAAGGTATCATCAAACAACATTATTTTCATTAGAGAGAAACCTTTGAATCATCTCATTCATGCGTAGTGCCCCGCGATGAGACGTGACATAAGCTGGCCGTTATACATAACCGTAGGTAAATACATCCGTCAAGTCGCAAAACGGGTATCTGGTAACTTTGCATGCACCCATTGAAGCTGTGATGAAAGCCGGCCATTACCTGAAACAAAGAAGGAAAACCGCTCAAATCGTGCCACATGTTTACATACAGCGAAGCTTCCTAGGACGCCGCCAAAGAAAACGCAGCCTAGTTTGCCCGAACGTGAGCCGTGAATGAAACCTTTCTGGACTTTAATACATTTATATGTTTTGAAAGGGTCAAAGGAGTTGATTATACGCGAGTGTGAAAATTGAACGCTACTAGTACGTCATCAAGTTTGAATTTGCCTTGGCATAATAATCATGAAATAAATCACGAAAAAACCTTGAATGTTAGCGGCAGTAAAATAATGTGCTTGTCCTATTTTAAAAGGGTATCCGAATAAAATGTTCTTTACAAATACTTTAAGAATTGATCTTATTGCATATTATATGCGTCACAGACCATAATAAATTCACGATAATATTAATCAAATCCAAATAATGCAATTAAATATTAGTATCACTACTCAACTACGGAAAGCGTTGAATACGGAAACCTATTACCTCAGATCGGTACATATGGAAAACATTGGAGGAGGCCTATGTCCAGCAGCAGATGTCTAAAGGCTAAAATGGTGATGATGATGATCACTACTCAATTATGATATTATGACCATAGCAACAAAAAGTTACTTCATTGTCAATTAAATTATTTACAATAATTAACACGTTTTGATACTACGAAATTACCATTAGCTATCATACGAGTATAATGTTACCTGAAATTGGCAAAAACTCATATACAAATATACTTACATAGAATACAAACCAATAACACTTCAGCAGCGATTGCTATTATCCCGATACTGTAGAAAAGTAAAATCTTCCACATACCTGTGTTCCTTCACACCATTCATAGAATGAAGTAGGCCCTTTAGTGCTATATATATCCTGTTAAATGCGCATGTGTTTTATGTTCTGTCTTAGGAATCTAATAATTTAAAAAAACATATGATCATACAAATACATCCTTTTTTAAACTAAAAGTTTGAGTACGTTTAACTGCTATCTCACCTAATAGAAAGTAACGATGCAGCCCAAGGTGTACCGCAGCTCAATTATGCCTAAAAACCCTAAATTGTACGTATCTTGTAACATATGCAGAAGAGTCATTCCACTGCCACACAGTTCGGACAATGAAAGCAAAACTATTTTTGTACGATTGGATGGTATAACGAAAACAAAGGGCTGCCTACGGCAAGTGTCCGAAAGAGAAATGTTGCTGGAGGAATCAAATGCACTATTCTCCAACCAACAGACACGATACCAAACGGCGACCTTGTAGCCTCCCAGCGACAGACTCATGACCGATCAGCCTTCTTGCCCGTCAAGCTATAGTATCCAGGGCTACTAGCTGGTATTGAGCAGACCGTCCCACCAGTGTGAACAGTATTCGATACAATAGCGGACCTGTCCTAAATATGGATTTAGGTGAAAAGTATCCGCGGACTTTGAAAATAATGCCAAGCTTACTTGACGTAATCCTGACCGAAAGTAAGTTTTAACGAAAGGTCTATGGAGTAGGCTAAGTAAGTAAGGCTAATCTCTCAAAAGATTTGTACAGGTGCATTTCGGAAAGTGGCAGCCAGGTTAGCCAAGCTACTCTAACCGGAGGTAACCGTGAACTTTGTGTGAGTGTTATGCACTAATGTGTTTCGGGATGAGGGCACTGTAGCTAGTGAAATTACCGGGTATAAGAGACCTAACATCTGTTGCCTTGGTGACGGGCGCAGTGCGGCATTGATGGAGGATAATAACTGTCTATCGGTTGTGGGTCTCCTTTAATGCCGCTCTGTCATATCACTTACCATCATGTGAATGTCCAGACCGTCCTGTACACTTGTAACATAAAGAAAACCTAACCACCACCTGGTTAGGTTGGTTCGAAGAACTATTGCCTATCTTTGAGCACCGGTTTCAGTTTTGGATGCTCTTGCACTGAATAAGCGTAAATCAAAGAAGCTTGGCTCTGTTTATCTGTTTAGGTGTTAGATCTTAAAAACTTTAGAATTAATTTTGGGCGGGTTTTAAAATAATTATATTGATATAAGAGCAAAGGTTATATTTGTAGCACACATATATTTATAAGTAGTATATTGCATTACTGCCTGAACCTTACCTTTAATTCCACAATAACCATTATTTAGTGGTAACTTTTCAATATAATTAATGAATTATTCCTAATAGCGATTTTTAAAATCTCTTGAAACGTACATAAAGACGTTAAGTAATAGGTATATTATGTAGCAACACTTCACCCGTGCGAAGCCGTGGTCAATAGAAAATCTCCAGCAAAGAAGCAGCCGACTATTATTCTTATTAGCGTTCGAAATACCATGCTGACTCTGTTCCATCAACATGTGAAATCAGAATTATTTTCAAAATCCTGTCTAGTCAATCTAGTCTAATCTAGGGCAAAAACTAGAGCTAGTATAATTTTAAATCAGTAAAAGTCTAAAATCGTAATATAACTCATTGACAATGAATAACTAGAATTTCTTACTGAATATCTTCTTTAACCATTCCTAAGACGCTGCACGTTAGGTATAACATAAATCGGCTAACCCTAAATTACTGACAACGAAACGGGCAAACTATCTATTCAGGGATGGCATCTGTTGATGCAAGTCTAGCTAACAATTGAATATGGTTGTAAATCAGTTAGATAGCGAGCAAGCGGCTGACCCCTCATGTAAATGGCGAGTCGCCTCCCTACTGTCTCAGTACTTCGCCCCAAGTTTCAAGCGAGAGCAGCGGCGGAATAATTTCCAATTGAAATAGTATTGTGCAGTCGCACGTTTGCTGGTCTAGTTTGTTTTAAATAAAGCCTACATTTGTTCCCTGGAAATCCTTGAATTCTACGTAGATTCACCGTCTAGATTGGCGTCGGTATTTTAAGAAATCTACAATAGTTTTATTTGGATTTGTACTTTATTCAACGTTAATGTTTATTTACAGACAAATCTGTATTTGAAAAGGTAATGTAGCTCTCATTAGAGGGAAGTAAGTTAGAGAAATCTAAAAGATCGTGATATAAATGTTTCCTTGCATTTTTTGCAAAGCAACAAGTTGAACAACTTCGGACTTGGATTCGTGTTCTGTCCTGTTTTGTTTTCTTTGATATGGTTATCTGCAATTTTATAAGTGAAGCAGCTGAAAATAGAAACCAATTTAACCTTTTTTTTTTCAATCAATCCCTACTGTGAAAATCAAATCTGTCTGTCCAGTACACAACTAGTTTATTAGCCAACTATTAACATTATTTTCTTATTATTGGCAATAATCTCGATTTCATATATTTTCTAAAGCAATGAAAAAGATACATGGGGTAAAGGAATATTATAATACCTTAGCAATCATATCAGTAATAAAGTCTGTATGATTATCGTCGATATAATGACGTTCATTTCTCCTTAATATCGATCCTATTGATGTAAGACATTTTTATACGGCAATACTAAATCCAATCGTTCTGCTTGCCTCCCTTACTATTTCAAGCATCTCGGAGTGTAGTTATGGAGAAGTGTTGGATTTTAAGCTTTATACATTTAGTAATAAGGGCGGCTAGCAGACCGCTATTTGTACAGAGTCTATCGCACATCGCGTAAGGCGTTATTGAGACACATGTTCCGGACTTTCTCGGCGATTCTGATTTACTGCGTCTGTGGACCAATTGCGAGTTTGTAATGCTCATTGATTGCCTACGGATGAAAAACGATGGCCATATCATGATTTCTAACGGCAAAAATATGCCAAAAGTATTTTTTACGATATTTTCATAACTTTTAGTTCGGTGCACGTAAAAAGCAATTCAAATACCATTATAACCAAAAAATGCATTACTAACCCTCCCGTAAGGAATATACCATAATACCATCTTATTAATCTCCAAGACAGCTCTTCAACATACAGTTTAATTTCAAGCATTACTCAATTTAGTTTCACAATATTAATGAACTGCTCTTGTCAAATCTGTAACGCAAACATGAATATGTATCCACACCTGTTGTTAGCTCGCACAATGTTTACTATTTCGTTAGTTTATCGCAAATATCTTAGCGCGTCACGCGGCCCTATTACATCTGATGCTTAATTAATGTGACGTATGAAACAAGCCACAACTACAGTTGGTTGGGCACACGCCAGGATTCTCTTTTTGCTCCACACATCAGAAATGTGTTGTACTTACCGTCTATCTATATATCATGCATTCTCTCTAGGAATGAGATTCTGAATGCGACGACGGCGACCACAAATCAGCAACCACTTTGTTCTTTCATGGTCGCAACCGTCTTCGTCAAGCATATTGATCTAATTTTAAAGTGATTACTGTCTGTTTGTTAGTCTTTTGTTTTATACTATGCAGTGTGGTCGAGAATAGACGGGCAGCAGTATATGGTAAGGAAATACTTTATGGCTAATCTAAAACTAAACGGTCAGTTAATTGTGTAGGCGAATATACTTGTCCGCTGTACTTTTTTTGTTTATTGAGCATAATATTATCTTCGAACGTCTCAAGTTTTGTTTAAATAAATCTTGAATAGACCTTAATATCATATTTATTATTTCAACAATACGTAGGTATTAAAAAAAGCGTTCAAATACGTGTTTTTATAGCCATAGTTAGTGTCATAGTCTCGTTTGTATTTTGTATGCCATAAGTTTCTTTAGTAAACCTATAATTTACAGAATCTAAAGGTAAGCATAATATAATGTTAAAAGAAAAAAAACTTCAGCTAAAATTTTACAAAATAAACCTGTAATAGATTAGACACAATATAACCTTAGCCATTATGTTAATGTAAAGAACGGATTTAAAATCCTGTTAGATATACAAATAACGCCCTCGATCACATCAATGGGTGCAAAGGTAATGTGCAGAAAACGGTGGATATTAAATTGAAGTCTGAAAAGGGCCGGCACAATAGCGTCAGGCGTGTCTGCATGGCACCCTATACGAATATATCCTACGTATACTTTGTAATGCAGACGCCTCAATATCCCCATTTATAAGGTGTTTTCCACATCCACGCGTCACCAATTCAAATTCAGATTTAGTACTTACAATCAATCCTTTCGTGAGAGATTCCAGTGAATCTTGTGAGTTGTGACTACATCTATTTAACATTGGTATACAGACAAAACAAATAACATAATTTCAGGATTTCAGCATGATGATAGATGTTGCATGATAAAAGATATGTTGGTTTATCTTATTCAATAGTATGAGAATAATCAGCTCATTAATATATACATATTAAATTCATGCACACAAATGTTTTTACTGCCCGGGAATAGAACCCAGCATCCTTGGTGTAAAAGCCGACATTCAACCAATACACCAAATGGGTCGTCTTAATTAACAAATAGTTAACCTCTCATTATGTACTGAAGCCTCGTATTATACTTCAGGGTCACAACGCCATCTAGTGCAAGTTGCTGTCATAATTATTCAGCAATCTCGCTCGAGAGCAACAACACAACTATATAAATCAACACCCGTCATCTGTCCACTTAAAACGGTGACGTAGCGACGCGTCAGCATTAGTACACGTCACGCACAGTCGACTAGCGACTGCAGTTCCGTCTAAAATGACGTATCTGACATGCTTTGTTAAACCGCGCCTATAATGTAGAGGTCTTTGTATACGTAATGATAATGATAGTAAGTTTCCTCGAGAAGGCGATAATAAACATGATAACAGAGACAGAGTGCTAACAATTCCCGTTCACACCCTTTGTTAACAAATTAAAAGCGATATAAGAACTCCTATTATTTCCTGCGTGCCTATACTACCCTGGTAGAAAATGAGAAGATAATTTAAGCTACTTAAACGCAAGGAGTAGAATGAAATGAACAGTTTTAGCAGTTACTTAAGTTTGTAGCGTATAAGTTGTACCAGTTAATTCTGTAGCTTAAGCCAAGTAAGAATCCTACGTCTTATCAATGAACTACCATAGGTTTAAAGTGCCAATTCAAAAGAGATTATAGGTACAGCACCACTCATGGTAACACACAGTAGATGCCTACTTGTCAGATTCATAACATTTTTAACACTAACATATTATTGAAATATTAACAGATATGCTATTGTATCAAAATTTAATTTTATAATGTTCTTACTTAGTTTCTTGCCAAATACTTAAAAGTTGCTAAGTAGTGGGAACCTAATTTGACGTTCATAAATGCTGTGTATGTATTGTTTTCACGATTAATATTTCCACGATAATTTGAAATGCTTCGACAGGAAATCGTTATAACACAGATCATCATATAATTGGTATGGATGATGACAAATCACTTAAGAAAACACTTTCAATTTTCAGCAATTGCAGATAGCAATGAGTTCTTCAAATACAAGAAAAAAATAAAAAATCAATGAATACCAAAACCGTAATGCCCAACTTCACTCGATAAATTAGATGACCATTATTACGGTGCGCCGGTTCCTTGGAAACTCCAAAGTTTCGGTGTAAGCGTTCGCGCAACATCCTTTCGGTTAATTAAAGCTAAAATGTTCCGTGGAAAATTAAATAGGCTCCCACAAATTGCGTCAGAACAAGCCCCCGCTTTGAGCCTGCGCCGATACTTTGTGCTTTGGCTATCCTTGTGACCTGCCCGGTAACTTACCGACTAATTAAATGTAATTTAATGTAAATGCCACAGTGTAAACAATACCCGCTACGTTTCATAGGGTACATAAATTAGCAATTAACGCTGTACAGTGTGCCCGAATATTAGTATATGTATTAATATGTTCTTGTCTATACTGAACAGGATAGTTACAAATTTACTTAGTTCAATGGGGTGTAGTTTTTATCAGCGCTTTATGTCCATCTGCAAACCCGAGTTCAATATGATACTATGAATGGTATGGTATGTATATAACATGTGATATGTTCCGGGCTATGTAAACATTAAACGCAGAATTATCAATGCAATTTATAAAACAAGATCAATATACCGACCAGATTTTACGTCTGAAATAAGCTTATGTTGAAAGAGCTAAATTTACAAAGTCTCGTAATACGTCCTACCAAATAGTAAACAAGCCCTCCCGTTATCATGCATTGCATAGGCGCAGAGGGTCCAATACCCCTCAATAAGACATTGCTGTGGTCCTTCCTAGCAGTTTACATTGTACTCGTAACTGTAGTATTATAAAAAGAAAAGAAAACACCACATTAACGCCTGTTTTCTAGGCCGAGACTTAAGCGTTGATTATTACTAAAAAGAGTTAGAAAGGGATAAAAAGCGATAAAAACGTCCCTCTTTAACTCAGTTTAAGGAAAGATCAACAACATTGAATCTCGTCCTAGAATACGGGCCTTAATATTGGGTTATCTCGGATAGCAACGGTATTCAATATTCACATAAGTAGTATGTCCTTGATAATTGACATCAAGTTATGTTAACTCGTACACAAAAACAACAAATATAGCTGTATTTATTGAGCCTTTGGAAATAATATTACATTGTATGCGGTTAATAAATTTACGCAAGCCTCTTTTGCCAGTGGCACGCAATAAATAATTTGAATGACACTGGAAATGTACTTTGACCTAAACAATTTCATGTAGGTATCTATATCACAATGAGTATGGCTTGTGCTGAGTTTTAAGCGAATCGAGGCATAAAAATAAACGCATTTCTCAAATGCGACATTTGAAATAGCAACTTTTTAAACTGTCAATCAACTTGAATAAATGTAACACAAGAGGCACTTATTTAGTTACAGATCCGCTAAACTCTTATTTTAGGAAGACAGTTTTTGCGTTACAATGATTAGATATAGGGACAATATGCCACTTAATCGTTTAACACACTTCGTAATACTGTTATATTTTCGTAACTTATCCTATAAAATTGTATTATGAATCTTTCATATAAAAAAACATCGTTAATATACTGTTATATAATAATAACTATTTTATAGATCGCATTATAATACAATGTTTATAAAACAAGAATTTTCATAACGGGCAGATAACGACGACTCCTTAAATACCTTTATATAAAAAATATCTCTAAAATCGTATCGTACATGTGTCTAAGAGATAAAATTTGGAAATTATTATTTCTTTATTAAATTAATGAAGTGGAATTTGTCTTGGTAAGCGCAATACAATGTAATGTAACGCAATATAATGTATCATGTCATGATGATTTTCGGCTCACATTGCCTAAACAGCTCTACTAGTGGGCTTGATAATAATCTGGATGAGAAATGGGAAAACCGAGGATATCCGAGGCTAAATGCTTAACAAAAATGCCCACCATTATACTAGAGCAAACCATGTAAAATTTTCAAAGCTCAAACAGCATTTCGAATCAAAGTAGTATCCGGTTTAGATAATTGTTTATTGTAAATTTTTCAAACATTTTAATCAATATTGCCCAAGTTCTGCCGTGTTTAAATAATTTTCTACGCAAACGATTCGAGGAGGCGTCGTATTAAACATTGAACAACAAGAGTTGCGTCATTACCCCATAGCAACTCCCAAAACTTCCCGGCCACATATAAAAAACACTCATTTTACAGTCGAAAGCGTCGTGGGTATAAAATTATTCCGCTACTTCGCAGCGAACTGATTTCACATGTCGTAAAATTTTTACTCACGAGATTTTTATCGTCCTGTACGTCTAAAATAAGCTAAAGCTGGCTCTTATGCTGTTACGGGATATGATGCTATCATTGTAGTCCAGAAAAGCAATGCACCTGTTTGAACTATATTTACGCTTAGGACTTACTTGCATTCTAGATTTATCAACGCAGTGACATCCCAGGGTTGGCAAGGGCCAATTCCAAACTAATTCTGCATCTGTAACGTGTTATTTGTCACTGTTGAAATGCTGTCCTACTGATACCGCTAATTATAAAATGTACAACGGAAATTCTGCATGGAATACATTTAATGTTGGTTGAATGAGAGTCAATAACATCAATCTCCTCTATTTCATCCTTTAGATCTAATAATGCAGCTGTATTTCTTGCTTTAAGTATGGCTAAAATTTTGTCTACCACCTCATATAAAGTTAGGTATTCTTACCTACACAATAAACTAAGCAGAGTTTTAAATAAATCCATGTTACTGCGCGCAAAGCTGGATTTATTACAGGAGCAATATCTTCCATCCAATTTTATCACAGACAGCTAACGAGTGAGCAGATTTGCGCAAATGATAGGAAATAAAAACAGAAACAATAGTGTATTGACAAAGTTTTCAAGGTATATAAATAAATCAGCGTAAAGTTTATTTACGTTCAGCGAAGGGGAACGGCGTTATTGTATTCTTGGTTTGGCGTTTTCTTTCATATTGCTAAATGAAACGTAGATCTAAGTGAGCGTTTAGTTGTTATTTTTATATGCCAATAACTAAGGTTTGTTTATTTGAAGTAAAATAATTTGGCCGCAAAAGAAACAAAACTATTTTTGTAACAGGAAAATTATATGAGGTTTCCGATCATCTTTATTTTATTAATTTAATTTTGGACAAAGTAAACTCTTTTGATAGTCTAAGCACTGTCCAGTATACCCACCNCATTACTAACCCTCCCGTAAGGAACATACCATAAACCATCTTATTTATCTCCAAGACAGCTCTTCAACATACAGTTTAATTTCAAGCATTACTCAATTTAGTTTCACAATATTAATGAACTGCTCTTGTCAAATCTGTAACGCAAACATGATATGTATCCACACCTGTTGTTAGTCGCACAATGTTTACTATTTCGTTAGTTTATCGCAAATATCTTAGCGCGTCACGCGGCCCTATTACATCTGATGCTTAATTAATGTGACGTATGAAACAAGCCACAACTACAGTTGGTTGGCACACGCCAGGATTCTCTTTTTGCTCCACACATCAGAAATGTGTTGTACTTACCGTCTATCTATATTATGCATTCTCTCTAGGAAAGATTCTGAATGCGACGACGGCGACCACAAATCAGCACCACTTTGTTCTTTCATGGTCGCAACCGTCTTCGTCAGCATATTGATCTAATTTTAAAGTGATTACTGTCTGTTTGTTAGTCTTTTGTTTTATACTATGCAGTGTCGAGATAGACGGGCAGCAGTATATGGTAAGGAAATACTTATGGCTAATCTAAAACTAAACGGTCAGTTAATTGTGTAGGCGAATATACTTGTCCGCTGTACTTTTTTGTTTATTGAGCATAATAATCTTCGAACGTCTCAAGTTTTGTTTAAATAAATCTTGAATAGACCTTAATATCATATTTATTATTTCAACAACACGTAGGTATTAAAAAAAGCGTTCAAATACGTGTTATTTATAGCATAGTTAGTGTCATAGTCTCGTTTGTATTTTGTATGCCATAAGTTTCTTTAGTAAACCTATAATTTACAGAATCTAAAGGTAAGCATAATATAATGTTAAAAGAAAAAAAACTTCAGCTAAAATTTTACAAATAAACCTGTAATAGATTAGACACAATATAACCTTAGCAATTGTTAATGTAAAGAACGGATTTAAAATCCTGTTAGATATAAATAACGCCCTCGATCACATCAATGGGTGCAAGGTAATGTGCAGAAACGGTGGATATTAAATTGAAGTCTGAAAAGGGCCGCACAATAGCGTCAGGCGTGTCTGCATGGCACCCTATACGAATATATCCTACGTAGACTTTGTAATGCAGACGCCTCAATATCCCCATTTATAAGGTGTTTTCCACATCCACGCGTCACCAATTCAAATTCAGATTTAGTACTTACAATCAATCCTTTCGTGAGAGATTCCAGTGAATCTTGTGAGTTGTGACTACATCTATTTAACATTGGTATACAGACAAAACAAATAACACAATTTCAGGATTTCAGCGTGATGATAGATGTTGCATGATAAAAGATATGTTGGTTTTTCTTATTCAATAGTATGAGAATAATCAGCTCATTAATATATACATATTAAATTCATGCACACAAATGTTTTTACTGCCCGGGAATAGAACCCAGCATCCTTGGTGTAAAAGCCGACATTCAACCAATACACCAAATGGGTCGTCTTAATTAACAAATAGTTAACCTCTCATTATGTACTGAAGCCTCGTATTATACTTCAGGGTCACATCGCCATCTAGTGCAAGTTGCTGTCATAATTATTCAGCAATCTCGCTCGAGAGCAACAACACAACTATATAAATCAACACCCGTCATCTGTCCACTTAAAACGGTGACGTAGCGACGCGTCAGCATTAGTACACGTCACGCACAGTCGACTAGCGACTGCAGTTCCGTCTAAAATGACGTATCTGACATGCTTTGTTAAACCGCGCCTATAATGTAG
The DNA here is from genome assembly GCA_019425675.1 of Leucinodes orbonalis. NCBI lineage: Eukaryota > Metazoa > Arthropoda > Insecta > Lepidoptera > Crambidae > Leucinodes > Leucinodes orbonalis. The sequence continues at coordinate 54,782 of PQWD01006705.1, read as the reverse complement.
AGGTCTTTGTATACGTAATGATAATGATAGTAAGTTTCCTCGAGAAGGCGATAATAAACATGATAACAGAGACAGAGTGCTAACAATTCCCGTTCACACCCTTTGTTAACAAATTAAAAGCGATATAAGAACTCCTATTATTTCCTGCGTGCCTATACTACCCTGGTAGAAAATGAGAAGATAATTTAAACTACTTAAACGCAAGGAGTAGAACGAAATGAACAGTTTTAGCAGTTACTTAAGTTTGTAGCGTATAAGATGTACCAGTTAATTCTGTAGCTTAAGCCAAGTAAGAATCCTACGTCTTATCAATGAACTACCATAGGTTTAAAGTGCCAATTCAAAAGAGATTATAGGTACAGCACCACTCATGGTAACACACAGTAGATGCCTACTTGTCAGATTCATAACATTTTGTTAACACTAACATATTATTTTGAAAATATTAACAGATATGCTATTGTATCAAAAATTTAATTTTATAATGTTCTTACTTAGTTTCTTGCCAAATACTTAAAAGTTGCTAAGTAGTGGGAACCTAATTTGACGTTCATAAATGCTGTGTACATGTATTGTTTTCACGATTAATATTTCCAACGATAATTTGAAATGCTTCGACAGGAAAATCGTTATAACACAGATCATCATTATAATTGGTATGGATGATGACAAATCACTTAAGAAAACACTTTCAATTTTCTAGCCAATTGCAGATAGCAATTGAGTTCTTCAAATACAAGGAAAAAAAATAAAAAATCAATGAATACCAAAACCGTAATGCCCAACTTCACTCTTACCGATAAATTAGATGACCATTATTACGGTGCGCCGGTTCCTTGGAAACTCCAAAGTTTTCGGTGTAAGCGTTCGCGCAACATCCTTTCGGTTAATTAAAGCTAAATGTTCCGTGGAAATTAAATAGGCTCCACAAATTGCGTCAGAACAAGCCCCGCTTTGAGCCTGCGCCGATACTTTGTGCTTTGGCTATCCTTGTGACCTGCCCGGTAACTTACCGACTAATTAAATGTAATTTAATGTAAATGCCACAGTGTAAACAATACCCGCTACGTTTCATAGGGTACATAAATTAGCAATTAACGCTGTACAGTGTGCCCGAATATTAGTATATGTATTAATATGTTCTTGTCTATACTGAACAGGATAGTTACAAATTTACTTAGTTCAATGGGGTGTAGTTTTTATCAGCGCTTTATGTCCATCTGCAAACCCGAGTTCAATATGATACTATGAATGGTATGGTATGTATATAACATGTGATATGTTCCGGGCTATGTAAACATTAAACGCAGAATTATCAATGCAATTTATAAAACAAGATCAATATACCGACCAGATTTTACGTCTGAAATAAGCTTATGTTGAAAGAGCTAAATTTACAAAGTCTCGTAATACGTCCTACCAAATAGTAAAAACAAGCCCTCCCGTTATCATGCATTGCATAGGCGCAGAGGGTCCAATACCCCTCAATAAGACATTGCTGTGGTCCTTCCTAGCAGTTTACATTGTACTCGTAACTGTAGTATTATAAAAAGAAAAGAAAACACCACATTAACGCCTGTTTTCTAGGCCGAGACTTAAGCGTTGATTATTACTAAAAAAGTTAGAAAGGGATAAAAAGCGATAAAAACGTCCCTCTTTAACTCAGTTTAAGGAAAGATAATATTGAATCTCGTCCTAGAATACGGGCCTTAATATTGGGTTATCTCGGATAGCAACGGTATTCAATATTCACATAAGTAGTATGTCCTTGATAATTGACATCAAGTATGTTCTAACTCGTACACAAAAACAACAAATATAGCTGTATTTATTGAGCCTTTGGAATAATATATTACATTGTATGCGGTTAAATAATTTCGCAAGCCTCTTTTGCCAGTGGCACGCAATAAATAATTTGAATGACACTGGAAATGTACTTGACCTAAACAATTTCATGTAGGTATCTATATCACAATGAGTATGGCTTGTGCTGAGTTTAAGCGAATCGAGCATAAAATAAACGCATTAAAATGCGACATTTGAAATAGCAACTTTTAAACTGTCAATCAACTTGAAAAATGTAACACAAGAGGCACTTATTTAGTTACAGATCCGCTAAACTCTTATTTTAGGAAGACAGTTTTTTGCGTTACAATGATTAGATATAGGGACAATATGCCACTTAATCGTTTAACACACTTCGTAATACTGTTATATTTTCGTAACTTATCCTATAAAATTGTATTATGAATCTTTCATATAAAAAAATACGTTAATATACTGTTATAAATACTTATAACTATTTTATAGATCGCATTATAATACAATGTTTATAAAACAAGAATTTTCATAACGGGCAAACGACGACTCCTTAAATACCTTTATATAAAAAATATCTCTAAAATCGTATCGTACATGTGTCTAAGAGATAAAATTTGGAAATTATTATTTCTTTATTAAATTAATGAAGTGGAATTTGTCTTGGTAAGCGCAATACAATGTAATGTAACGCAATATAATGTATCATGTCATGATGATTTTCGGCTCACATTGCCTAAACAGCTCTACTAGTGGGCTTGATAATAATCTGGATGAGGAATGGGAAAACGAGGATATCCGAGGCTAAATGCTTACAAAAATGCCCACCACTTATACTACTAGAGCAAACCATGTAAAATTTTCAAAGCTCAACAGCATTTCGAATCAAAGTAGTATCCGGTTCAGATAATTGTTTATTGTAAAGTTTTCAAACATTTTAATCAATATTGCCCAAGTTCTGCCGTGTTTAAATAATTTTCTACGCAAACGATTCGAGGAGGCGTCGTATTAAACATTGAACAACAAGAGTTGCGTCATTACCCCATAAACTCCCAAAAACTTCCCGGCCACATATAAAAACACTCATTTTACAGTCGAAAGCGTCGTGGTATAAAATTATTCCGCTACTTCGCAGCGAACTGATTTCACATGTCGTAAAATTTTTACTCACGAGATTTTTATCGTCCTGTACGTCTAAAATAAGCTAAAGCTGGCTCTTATGCTGTTACGGGATATGATGCTATCATTGTAGTCCAGAAAAGCAATGCACCTGTTGAACTATATTTACGCTTGACTTACTTGCATTCTAGATTTATCAACGCAGTGACATCCCAGGGTTGGCAAGGGCCAATTCCAAACTAATTCTGCATCTGTAACGTGTTATTTGTCACTGTTGAAATGCTGTCCTACTGATACCGCTAATTATAAAATGTACAACGGAAATTCTGCATGGAATACATTTAATGTCGGTTGAATGAGAGTCAATAACATCAATCTCCTCTATTTCATCCTTTAGATCTAATAATGCAGCTGTATTTCTTGCTTTAAGTATGGCTAAAATTTTGTCTACCACCTATATAAAGTTAGGTATTCTTACCTACACAATAAACTAAGCAGAGTTTAATAAATCCATGTTACTGCGCGCAAAGCTGGATTTATTACAGGAGCAATATCTTCCATCCAATTTTATCACAGACAGCTAACGGTGAGCAGATTTGCGCAATGATAGGAAATAAAAACAGAAACAATAGTGTATTGACAAAGTTTTCAAGGTATATAAATAATCAGCGTAAAGTTTATTTACGTTCAGCGAAGGGGAACGGCGTTATTGTATTCTTGGTTTGGCGTTTTCTTTCATATTGCTAAATGAAACGTAGATCTAAGTGAGCGTTTAGTTGTTATTTTTATATGCCAATAACTAAGGTTTGTTTATTTGAAGTAAAATAATTTGGCCGCAAAAGAAACAAAACTATTTTTGTAACAGGAAAATTATATGAGGTTTCCGATCATCTTTATTTTATTAATTTAATTTTGGACAAAGTAAACTCTTTTGATAGTCTAAGCACTGTCCAGTATACCCACCCAGTTAGTCACATTCAATGATGAACGATACACGGAAATAATTAGACGCCTGTAACCGCTCAGATCGTATTCAAAGTATAATGAATGAATAGTCATGCGGCGTCACGAAGAATAACGTCATGACCTGATGACTCTACAGTTGGCATTCACATCAGTTTATTTACGGACTTTCATTGAATGCATTGCAACATTGATGCAATCTACGATACTATACATCGGTTCTACTCTCATGGGTATCAATATATTTTATACCGCTTCTTGAATTTGCGATCCTCGCAACGATTGAAGGCTTATAACACCCTTTGCTCATTGATCGTATGGGTATGCCTAATTCTCAAGGCAGATCATTTGTATAAACTCTCTTTTTTGTTTATACAAGATAACTTATTTCAAATTATCTAATGGCCTTTCAAAATAACTAGGAATCTTCCCAAATTGCTAGAAATCTATTGCTATTTCCGATAGAAGAAAATAGGTTCTGCTCAATTCCAATAAAATTGCTATTTTCATCTGTTATAGGTCTTTGTAGGTCAAATCGAGAAAACTAACAGCCCCTACTCGAACCAATAAAAGGTATCGAGCTATTTCAAATATTTTCTAACAATTTTAGCAAAAGTTATCCGCATACGTAGAGATAGAAGGCCAATAAATAAATGGCAACATTCATTTTTACAACTGAACAGTCCAGCACTTGCCAAACAAAACGGAGCTTCATAAAATATCGGCAAACCGCAGCGGATAGAATCGAATATGAAGGAAGTAAAAAATATTTAAATTTTTAGAGCTATCACAATCCGGCTATCGGTATCAAAGCACGTCCAATCAAATCGAGACGTGACACAAATCGAAACCTTTTCGATCCTGTGAATAGACAGGGTAACTTATTGGCGGTTCTTTATTTGCTGATTGGCGTGTGACACCTTAACCGTAGATTGCTATTTAAATAACTTTATTAAATTATCATTTGTAGCTCACCGGGGAGGGCGCGAACATACTCACTAATTTACGCGCGCTTTCAGTTTCAGTTAAAAATTGTGTGGTTGCTTTTTGTGTTTTAGGAGCCATTTTTAAATTTCCATAACTGAGCCATTTATCAAAATTATTACGTCTGCGAATAAGCTTTCCGCTCGTAAAATGTTTGTACATTAACTTTCCATAGCACCATGACATCAGCGCTGACATTTTTATTAACTGCACCAATTCATAACGTCAGTTTGACATCCTTTTAACTTGTTAACGAATTGGTAAAATGAACACTAAATAACTTAAACGACAGATATATGAGAGCCTCCACGATACTATTGTTATATAAAAAGAAGGAAGAGGTGAAAAGACGTGCAATTGCAACACATTATTGCAATAGTGAATACAGTACTAATGTGAATTGTGTTGTAGATAAAGAAGTATGGATTCAAACCTGCTTTAGAGTATTGATTCAAAAGAAGTATAATTGAATGAAACTGCAACGAACGAAAACACAGGCAAAGTTGGGATTCGCTCCCTGAAACTGTGCGGAAGATAAGACGATAATAATTCTTCGTAAAATGTCACGAAAGTTCATAACTGATAAAAGTTTTGTCCCTTTCAGAAATTTTAATAAGATTTAATTTTCGCGAGTGCCTAGCAGCTGAGAACGGAACTAGTGCGATTCCAGTTATCCCCTCCTCACGCGAACAATAGGGCAAGCCAACTACTGAATCGGGCTTTAATAGAATGTGGGTATTCCGCAACTACCCAACGTATCTGCATACGAAAATACTTTTATTTTATTGCGTACTTAGTGGTGCTGAGGTTTTACTGATACGCTCATTGCTTTATACAGAGCAGGTTTCTCTTTTCTTTGTTAATATATGTAGTTTGAGGTTGGCAATTTGCATAAATAATGCGCTCTAAAGACTGTGATTACTTTCTTTATTAATACAGTACAATATTTTATGTTAACATCGCGTACTACGTTAAAAACAATCCTATTATTTGAAGATTAAACAGAACGTTTGATTTGAAGTTGAATCTGCTATTGAATGGTCAGTTTTAAACCCTTTTGGAATATTATGTTTTATTTAATGTAAATAAAACATTATATTCCAAAATTAGCAGTTATATCATCTACTCCTACCATTGTAATCTGAGTTTACAATGGCGTAGGAGTAGATGATATAACTGCTAAGAAGAAATTGAATTATTAATGCTTAGTTTTTTGTTCTGCCGATCAACATTAATACAAAGTATGCTTGCTCACATGAAAAGGATGATATGTAATCGGCTCCAGACGTAAAGGTCCATTATAAACTTCAAATTATCATTAATACACAGTATAAATATTTACATTTAAACACATTATTTTATTCCATACAAACGAAAAGTTTTCATGTAGCCTGGAAGAATAAAATGAAATTAAATTATCTGATGCGATGCAATAAAGAGTGTCTAGTAAGTTCATTGCACACGCACTTAACACCTAGAAACCCATGCATTCAAGTTGTAATTGAAAAGTTTGCATCATTTTTATCTTTGATTTTATTTGCTTTACCATCTGTTTTTAAAAAGTAACTTAATAGTAAAGTCTATTAATTACTTTTTGTAATGTCATTCTTTGTATATATAAAAAAACAGCAGGTTTCTACAAAAAAAAATTCGTATTTTCCGTGTTCTTCAAGTATTATTTTGAGTTTAAGTTTAATTTCAACTAATTGAAATTCTTATAAATGAAAAAATTATAAGTCAACAGTAAAAATTTTAGTGTAAATTTTTTTTCTTTTTAGTGCATTTAAATAAACCTTGTCTAAAATGGTTTTTCACCTTTATTTTATTTTATACTTTTTATGTTGTCGAGTTGTTTTCAGCAAGCCCTTTAATTTGATAGCCATATTGTAAAAATTATTGGTCCGCCATTTTGGGTAGGCCGCCATGTTGGATTTATATATAAGTCATGTCATGATGATGTACTATTATAATATAGCCATGAGACTCTTTCTATTCTAAGATTACTGAAAAGGTGACTATGTAAGATAGGTTACATGGTAAAAGTACCTATGTCGTTACTGAACACAATATTTAAATTACAATGATTTCTATGTAATTTACATGGTATGGAATTTTTCTTATTAACAAAATGAACGAGTATTTGAGATGCTCCTTAAGTATTAAAAGTACAAGGCCGTATACCCATATATAAATAGTTACGATAATATGCCCCATATGAACTTCGCCCAGCTTCCCTTCCTAGAATAATCCAAACTCGGCCAAAATGTCTTTATTATGTAAATTTTATTTTGTTTCGTCATCCTATGCAGATACGCTTATAATGTTTTACAATCAGATTTTTTATCATTGACGTCAATAGTTAACTGAAACTTGAATAAGATATTTTTTTACTAGAATGTGGGGTTTAAAGAATTTTCATTTTTTTACTTAACCATTGGTTGTTTGTTGTTGTTTTCACATAACAATCTTCATTGCAAGAATATTTGTTTCAGTTTGGATTTATACGTAGGTATGACTTGCATAAAGTTCTCAAAGACGATACTTGCTTAATTATCTAAATATACAGGTCCTGAACAACTGATAAACATACTTACATATATTTTTTTGTTAATACATACATAATTTTACATAGAAGACACCGAAACCATTAAAACAGATATGTTTATGCACACAAATGTTTGTACTATCCGGAGATCGAACTACATCAAACGGGTTGCTGCTTAAATGATAGCGTTTGTGAATGACTATAGTTAGTTATTTTCATGATAATAATGAGTTCACGAGATGGCATAGCATTTAGTGCTTTCTAATGACGATCGCACAAGTCAAGTAGATATCGCATTGGGTACGAGTATTATTTCGAGGATTCGATAAAATACGAGTATTATTTCGAAGGGATTCGATAAATACGAGTATTATTTCGAATCCTTTGTATTTAGGAACGCACATCCGTTTAATGATGATTTCAATAACATAAAACTCTAACATACATGATTATGTAATTCTTCAAAAGTTTCAGCACCGTATGTTAATAGTAGTAGGTGACAATCTATACATATAAATAAATTGCACTGTCTGTTTGTAATATTGAAGTAACCTTTTTTTTCTTGATGCATATGAAGAAATATATATTTGTTTTTAAATTTTGTCTGTCCGTCTGATTGTTCCGGCTGGACTGATTTAGATGGGCCTTTTTTGGCAGGTATCTGATGAAATAAGGAAAAAACAACAGCTACTTTTATATTAGAAAATACTTTTTAATTCAGAAAAAGTAAAGCAATGATTTACCGCGCGGCGACAATGCGTCGCTTGAGCTGTGCGCTTTAAGCGATTCAAGGGTATATTTTACTTCGGGAGAACATCTTACACCGCGGGTAATGCCGCGCTAGTAAATACAGATAGTATTTAAATAACACAAATAAAAATATACTATATGACATTTGTTATGTCATAATCTCCACGCTTTGCAGGTGGTTTTGGAGATATGAGCTCCTAGATTTCGTTAATTGTTCTAGAGTTGCATTTAAAATATTTCTATATCAGTTTTATTTAAAACCAGAATACACAATTTTGACAGACATGCTTAGTAGGAACAAAATTACATACTTACTTGAATTTTTTAACACATTTAATTTATGTGTTTTTTTTCGTCTTATCAAAGACTCAGTCAACTTTTAAATGAATAATCGTCAGTGACATTAAATTATTTTAAGAAGTGCGTGCTTATATTAAAAACATGCGCATATTGATAATTAGTTACTGAGGGCAATAAAAATGTAGCCTAATAATAAGCTATATTCAAACAACAGCCTCGATAACAAGTATGTATAAAATTTAATTTCTCTCAAACAATTACACATGTAAAAGTACAGGTTGCCTGCTGTGCTTTTATTTTATTCAAGCGTGTGCGGAATGAGCGGTTAATGTTAAACAAAATGGTTTGTTGTAACGCGTAAAGCAATTTTATGAAAATTTCGTAAAATTTTTCGTTGTGTTTAACTGTTAAAAGAACGGTATACGTTTCTGACATGTATTTATATGTCAGAAAAAAGTAAGTTCGCATTGTACCTGTAATCTTTAAAAAAGAAAAAAGGATTCTAGATAATCAAACGATTGGAAATCTTCTTTTAAATACATTAATGGAATAAATATAAATATCATCTATGCGAGAGTAACGTTATTTATGACTGGATAATTACAGTTACTCAGTAATATAACAGGATCATAGCGCCACAGGATGTAGGTTCAAATAAGTGATTTATTACAAGTATCGATTCTAATTACCTTTATATAGATAATCATATATAAGTATTATTTATTGTTTTTTATGAATGCAAACATATTATATAAAAAATGTAGACTAACAAATCCAAATATTTTCATTCCACGGAATGAAGCTGTGCTTCATTCAATTAAATGTAATTGCAGAGGACCAAACTAGGAAAGTTAAGAGTGATTCCAAAATCTTGCGCGATAATTGCGGGTGTTAAATTGTTTACCCATTTAAAAAATACCATAATACGAACGGATGAGTGCAAAGTTTTGCCAAAGTGTTTTTAAGTAAACGGAATTTGGCCCTGATTATTATTATTGATTATTAAACATTGGTAATTAATTAATAATAAAACAAATTTCATATAACTCTTTAACACAATTGTAAATCCCATGCACCAACCGTATCGTTTACAAAACACTTATTCAGTCCAATAATAATTAATATCACGTTAACACCGTGTAATTAAAGTTGGAAAAAGCTTGATGTAACATTAAGTTTCCATGCAATATGCCAGTTCTGTATTTACGTTTCAAATTTACGACTTAAACATATGAGTTACGACACATATTCCCCTAGCTGGAAAAACTTGAGCATTCGACGTTTCAAATTTTAGTTCAGTGCATAATTGAGTCATTAGTAGCAAGGTAACATGAGAGGTGAGAATGCGTCAAAAGGTGCAAGCGATAAGTAAATGCAATTTCCCTCAAGACTGTGATCTTAACTACATTTATTACTCACTTTTACTTTGATAAAAGGCAAGAGCTCTTTGTCAACTGTCATATTATTTATTTATTCTGTAGATATTAAAATGTATAGACATTGAGATACAAATAAAAATGTGACTATGATAAAAAAGCTGACGGTTTTCCTCGCATGAAATTATGATTAAGTACCGCAACGATTTCAAACATTTCAATCATATATACATAATATAACTTCTACTAGAATACCAAATAGATTAAGTAATTTGAAATTTATGATAACGTGGCTCTGAAAATTTTTTTTTCATCCATGTTCCTAATACAAAACGACTACAAGGAATCAAAATTTCTCCTTCTTTGACTGTTCTCACCCTATATAATTTCGATATAAGGCTTCCTTCAGTGAATCCGAAGGTGTTATAAGCTCTGTAATTGGATAAGTGTCGATTGCATGCGAATGTACTTTTATATTGAAGTATGTATCTAATTGTGGACCTATTTTTAAATAATGCTGGTTAGTGACATACTCCCTATAAATTTCTAATTTTCATCACGTTCGTTGAAAAACATACAACTGTGTATAGTACGATACACACAATATTATAATTTACTTATCCAATTCGAATAAACTTAGCTTCCATTGTTTTTTCAGTTTTCTCCTGAACACGCTTGAAACAAATGACTTTCTTCTTCACAAATACCTATTGTTATATTTAGAATGTAAAATTATTGGTATTGGTTGAAAGCTGAAGGCTACTGAACGTGAAAAATGTAAATTTTATATATCTGTATGACCTATGCCATAGGCTGTAGTAGGTTGAAATTACGTACCCATACAGACCATAGATTAAGAATTAGCGCGCCACGTATATCCTATATCTATGATACAGACAATCACATAAGGACATTCTTTGATAAATTGTTTACAAAAAATGTGTCCCTAATCAGATGAAGTCTGGTAAACCCTAATTATTTGCAACCACACCAACATGATAGGCTCACACCGATATTTATCACCGTTCTTGCGATTTAATTAAACTTGAAAAGTGACGATCCGATAAAACGTAATCCCGGGCCGGAATCAGGGTGTTGCTAAGTCCTTAATTTATTAAGTTTGCTGATCGAAACAATATCCTTGGGGTGTTTGGATTGTATTGGCATTAGGTATTAAAAAAGTAACTATTTTGGATAAGCAAACACAAAAAGTAATAAACATAGGTTTGAGTTTATGTAAAGTTCCAGGTTTAAAAATTTATTTGTACAATAGTCTATTGAACTCATAGTAGCAATAAACATTAGTATTATTTTGTTTTATTTAATCACATCGTCAAAATTTTCTGACACATATTATATATAACTTAGCTCTCTCAGTTTCTCTAAAAATGTTTAAAATAAAATATGACCATACCCAGCACAGGGGATCTTTGTATTAAAATCTCAACCTGTACGCTTTCCAATATCGATAGCCCTGTCCACCCGTTAATGAAACAGCTGTGAATCTTTTCGCGTAATTCAATACTGGAAGGTGAGCGTCAGCAAAAACTTGGTCAGCAAAATCAGTGGAACACATTGTCCCAGTCAGAGCGGAACGCGTCGATCGCACTGCAAAATAGCAATCGTTTCGCTGCACGCCGTGTGGCCCAAGTTAATTGCACTATTGTTAATTATGTAACGTTCAGCGTTCCAGCGTCCAATTGTGCTCGTTCTGTATCAAAACCACTATTATGTATAACTTTTAATTCTGAGATCAGCGCTTTTGACTGGAGCCCGTTATCATTTCATTTCGACGTATTCATTTGGATTTACACTGTCCATTTATTCATACAATTATTCAGTATTAGGTTTATTCTTTTGACATTTATTAAATTAATTAATGATGAAATCAGTCACAAAAAGTGTTTTTAAGTTAATCCAGAAGCAATTGAAAAAGCTTTGTTGATCTATTAGAGACAAAATCGAAAGCGATGCTACGAGTATTCGAGTGAGAACTAGAATTTGCCAGTAGGGTTGATTGGGGGTGGTCACGTATATCATAGGACCGATGACCCCCGTGTAGGATGCTCTCCAGCCCGAAAGTCTGCTGACATATGGCTGATATAAGCTAAGTGGGAGACAGGCCTATCTGGAAATTGTATATGGTAGGTAAGTAAGGAATTTTCGCGGGACCAATTCAAAAATGTGAAATTGATCAACGAATTATCTGACAGCCAATCCCACGTCTTCACGGATATGACAATAGGACTCTATTGCTTGCTTCTGCTATACAGAGATTTTTAGATATGTGCATTTTTTAGGCAACCGACGGCGTCAGTGGTATCCTGTGAGTTAGGCAAATTATCACTAAGTATCTTAGTCTAAAGTCATCGGAGTAGAGAGATAAAATAAATTATATTAATTTTACCATTTGTTCCGTGCCATTCAATATTTAGACAAGAAAATTCTTAGTTGAAAAATTGCAAATTTTAATCCTGAAACATGTTCGATCCGTTTTACCTTAAACTTTAAGCCAACAAACATAATTAATTCGACTATCATCAATAGTAACGGTTAATGAATAGAAAAGTGTAAACATAGTCACGGAGCGTGTCAAAATGAATTCGTCTTAGTCTTCGGCGAATTGAGAAATTAGAATGGAGACGATTAGTTTAAAACGAATTCCGGCTATCATTTATCTTCCCGAGACAATCCGATTGGTTTCGAGCACAAAGTAACGGACCGACTATTATTTATAGCTTCAATTACGTAGGTAAAACATTCATTCAGTTATGACCTTTGAATGTCATTGTGACGCAAATTCTAACAACGTGAAGTGTCAACATCTCCTTCAAAACCTTGTTCAAGTTCAATCCATAGACATATTATGAGGTAGACAGACTGTATATTGAAAAGCGGTGTCTAATTTTTGTTAGTGTGCAGTTACAGATTTGTATTAGTGTGCGTCACTAGGGATGTGACCTTGGTATCGAACATATTGCTAGAATTAAGCCGGGCGTCGTCGTCGCACCTGCAGAATTAGATGATTATAAATTGTGTTAAAAATAACATGGAGTCAGATACAGCAACGTTGTTAATTTTACCATAATAAATTTTATACGCAAATATTTTGAAGTTTGGTCTTCCTGGGTTAAAAATTAGATGATGTTGGAACAAATAAAACAAAATATTATTGGTAGGTAAATAGACTATATTATATTTTTACGGTAAAATAACAAATTTTAAATAACACTCACAAATCAAACTTAAAAATTATTTTATTTAAAAAATATATACTGAAAGCCTCATTATCATTTTTAAAGACCCATACATACCTACATTGATAACCCACAATAGTGGGTATCATGAAAAAAAAGTTTCAGTTTAAAATATGCGACCTAAAAACATTTTTTTTCATGTTTTTTTGTTAAAATTATAATGTGGATTACAGAACACAAATATGTTCTTGCAAAATTATAACAATATTTTTATAGTTTTTAAATTTTCTGAGAAAAGTTGATGTGATATTCGGACAAACATACAGACATGACGAATCTATAAGGGTTCTGTTTTTTGCTGTTTGACTACGGAACCCTAAAAAGAAATTAAAAAGTATTTTGAATCTACCACACCGGTTCAAAGATTTGATTATATTAAGAAGACTCTAACCAGTTATACAGAAAAGACTCGCATAAAAGGGTCTAAATAGTAAAAATAACTAACAGGTTGATAATATCCAGGATATCCTTCAAAAATGGTTGGTACTGCATCGGATTTCAGTTTTTTTATTGATAAGCCTACGATGAAACAGGATTGCTCAAAATGTTTTGAGCAATACCTGTTACACTTTTAACCCATTCTTCTCTGATTTGTGGACATTTCGGGAACCTAAAAATTCAATAATTGTATAAAAGAAACTGTTAAAGAAATACTATCGATGGAATTAAATTCTATGTTGAGTACATCACTATGTAACATCCTTAAATTTTCATGCATAATATTAATTGTTTTAGACGTAATTTCTACAATTAATACAAGCTAATGTATGTCTAACATTATTTAAAGTCTACTACTACATGTTTTTTATCCATAAGTCTCATTACAACTACGTAATATGAATGAAAATGTCGTCAAATATTTACTTATGAAATGATAATTCCGGGTCTTTTACTCCTCCTTTGGTGGTTCTTGAAGAACAATTTACCGCAGAACACGACATTTTTCTACGTTTACTTATTTCTTTTCAAAATATTTATTAAAATTATGACACTTTGTGAAAAATTTGCACGACAGCTCGTAATGTTTGGCCTCTTTGGAGGCCACTAAATGACACGACGTCAGAGTTGTAAACGTCTATCAACCGTCTCTTCTACTCGTAACTAGGATTCGTGTGATAGACAAAGATACATGACGTGTATTGCATTACAATGATATAAGAGCGGCAACGTCTTAAACTACATCTAGTACATGCTAATCTAAGAGTTCATCTGTTGAAGCGTTTATACTGATTCTCTCACTACAGCAATGTTTTTAATGTTCAAAAAATAAAAAGGATGTTAACATAAAAAAAATACAGCCCACCATATGCTTATATAGCAACTTAATATAGTTTTTTTTATCTGGTTCACAAGTCAATATCCCACAGTATTAACTACATACATACCGTCCCATTTTAGACGAAGACCCAAATCATTTAACTTCAAGGTGTATTATTACAGCTGCTGCTGTACAGCTTTACAGCTGTGCTACTTAATGTCCTCTGCTGAACGGAGATCTTCCTATAATTACTACGCGGAGCGTTCTCCAACTCTCGAAATCCATCTGTTATCCACCACCATAACCAAAAGATACTTAAAGGTGTATCATAAGGCTCTAAAAATATTATCGAGTCGCTATTACTAAGTTTCAGGTAAATAAATTTACCTAAAAAAAATTTTAAAGTTTACTAAAACATGTAATATATAGGTATCGTAAAAATACACAAGTATCGTGCAACCTTGCAACATATTATTATTTTGCGTCCTATTATTGTAGCATAATGTAGAAAACTCTGTCACAAAATAACACAAAGTTAAATATTGTCTAACGATTATTAGATTGACACCTTATGATATGATATATAATAATAATGATGGGTAATGACAATAATGCAACAATTCCACAAATAAGATTTATCACACACCCATTAACTAGAACTCGTAACAGTCATCATGTCGACGTTTCTAGCAATTTAGCAATGCAATTATGTCACTTTAGTTTATGGTGTTACCAGCTGCACTACACTAATAATATAGGAGGAAATGGGCAACACATTCGAGAATTGGCTCTGTGAGTTCTAATTTTGACAAAAAATACATAATTATGTATAAAAAACATGTCATTTTTGAAAATAAGAATATAATTATTATAATTAATTAGTCAAAATTATAATTATTCTCATTAAATTTAAAAAATACGCACCTATTTTAGTAATACCAACTATTTAACAAAAAAATCGTACATAAAAGTCTAACTGCAACCTTTTTTATGTAATAATTAAATAGGATGGTCAGTAGTAGCTCATCTAGTGGTAAGTACGCTTACCAGTAAGCTCACCTAGGTTCCGTCAAGGCCAGGTGTATGCCTTGAATCATCATTGTCATTATTTTTCCGTCAACACTGCTGTGCGCCCGTCACCCGATTTTTAAGTAACTGATTATTCATGGAGGGACTTTACTCGAACATAGCAAAGGACAATACTGTCATATTATTTGAAATGATGAAAAGACAGCGCATCGATATTCCTTATTTAAAAACCCATGGCATATGAGCTTAAAATTACTTTTTTCATTATACTGGCCCTTAAGATATTTTTTTATTGAGTTATTACAGAATATAATATTTTCACACACTAGAACATGGAACGTGATTTTTTGACCAGGTCCCGATTCGACTAGACGGTCTGGTATAGATTGAAGGACGTTTTAGAGCAAAAAGAGTAGAAAAGCATGTAGCACAACACTTTTCAATTGTAGATGAAACAAAATTGTTGGTGGTCGGCAACTATAAAACTATAATAGGTGGAATGGACTCATATAGCATTTGTTGAAATTAGAAAAAAAACACGCAACGTAAAAGTTTCCTTAAGTTTGAGGCCTATAAATCACATTTATAAGAATCATTTGTAAGTGAATAGCTTGTAAGTAAGATATGCCAAGACAAACGATTTGAAGAAACAATACGTCTCCATATCAATTGGACATGTAATCACAGACTTATTACTGTTTGATTGATCTGCATGCTAAATGTAAATAGGCCGAATCGGAGCGCAAACAATTCCCCTAGGGTTGTCAATCCTTTTCGATGCGAATTTATTTTAATTCGGAATTTTATAAATAAATATTTATCTGACTACAGTTAATTTATTAATAATACATATTGATCATTAAATGTATATATTATGTCTTCGAATGTATTGTTATTTTTAATCTATAATTTAAATATTAATCAGTATATAATCCTTTTTCTTATCTAATTATGTGAGAAAAAATCTAAGACTTCATGCTTTGAAATATTACTTACTTATAACTAAGAAGAAGAATATAATTTTAACAGGGCATCTGGTTGGGGGTCAGCCTTTTCGCACCATTGGGCATCGGCTCTACGCATTATGTGCCCTACCCATTCCACATCAACTTGCTAATCCTGTGGGCTATGCCAGTCACCGTAGTTCTCACAATGATATCCTCGTTGCAGATTTTATCGCATAGGGTAACACCTAACATAATCCTCTCCATAGCACGCTGAGCAACCTTGAGCCTATTTAAGAAGCTTTTAGTGCGACCACGTTTTGCTTCCGTATGTCATAACTGGCAACACACACTAGCCAAAGTGCCAGAAAAGTTGTCCACCTTTTTTATAGGAGAAAAATAGGGAATGGGAAGAGGGTTAGTAAGAAGCCTGAGTGAAAGGCCTTCGGTAAATTCAGCGAAAAAAACGCAAAGCTTGTTTCACGCCGGTTTTCTGTAAGGCCGGCTCATTTTTTGTGAACTTTTGTGTCATATAAAAAAACAGACACAAGACTCTCTATTTTGTCTGGAAATCCGGCGCTTAATAGGTTACAGCTTCCCAAGTTTACTTATTAATTAATTGTTAGCTTTGCATAGCCGCTCCAAGCAGTACTTAATTAACGGTTAAACGAGCAGTTATTAAATAGCTCTTATCTGTATTACCTAACCCTCATGATGCGCACGCGCAGCACGTGTTTTCTATCAATCGTTATAATGCACCTCGTTATAATGAACCGCTTGTACTGATATGAAAATATGCATGAATCCTTTAATATGGCTCTTATTAATATATTAGTGCATATTTATTCCATCAATACAGTTATTTAAGCGTCTATGCTTTACGTCATTAATGCCGAGATTTGCACGGTACCTACAATGATCTTCTATTTTAATCTTATATAATTAAAAATATAGATTTTATTGCTCAATTTAAATCAATGCCATGTGTAAAGTCTAACTGAGAACTTAGTAATTGAATATTTAAATATCTACAATATCGACGTAAATATTTGATACCGGAAACATATTTGTAATTATTCTAGTATTAAAGAATACAATTAATTCTAAGTAGCAATAACGAAACAAGCGCAAATTCTTACAAAACCGACCAGTTCTAGCTTAGTCAGTACTTGTAAATCCAAATCAGAACACTCAACATTGGATTTAAGTACTTAATAAGCGTTCAAATCGGTTTCTACACTGACTCCCCTTTAATTCCTTTTAATAAGTGCACTGTATACGACCAATGGGAACTTGTTAAACTTTTAAAACGCCATACTGGTCCGGCATCGAGTCGTCTAATACCACTGCCGGTTCAGCGTTAAAACTAGCAAACGGTTTCAGCAACTTTGCAACGACATAGCTCTAACAAGACAGCCGGCTAAACTTCTTATATGCCATTGTTACCTTGTTCAATTGTATAAGCCATTTTACGTTGCTAAGTAAGCTCGCCTATCCATAAAAGTTTGACAGCCGTTGTTCCGAATGACACAACTAAGTAATTAATTCCGATATATTCAAGTACCATTTTAAAATTAAAAAATAACAAAAGATAGTATCAAAACAACATGCTATTTTGAATCCATGTACATTCCTAACATTAACATTTTAGGTTAGAAAAAAAATTGTTTATAGTTACGTTGTCTTTATTGGTACTAGTGTAAGAAGGGAATTTTATATGAAGAAATCAACCAGCCTGTAACTTCCCACTACAGCGCATAATCATGCCAAGCCAGACAAACAATAGCTTAATCGAAAAATAAGGTAAATAACAGTCACAATCTATCGTACCGAATTAAGACAAGTCACCTACATGAAGTGAACAAGCCCAGCATTTAAATGATAATACTTAAAATTAAAATAATAAATACAAGTTACACACAAATTTCATTTGAATTCCGATACATAACAAAAATACAGATATAGTAGACAACAAACTAAATAAAAGGAAGTAAAATGTCGTCCAAGACAGCGACCGAACCCACAGACATTCGTATTGCAGTCAGGATCACACTCCAGAACGATAAGTCAATCAAGTTTACAAGCATGCAATGTGAAATAAAACAAGCAACATTGTACTAGTGTACTAGGACCGACAGTCTCCCCTAAATATCGTCCCAACGTGCCTGAGATGCAAAACAAGAATCCAAAGATGGAATCCTTACACTACACATCATCATAAATAATGTATAACGCCCGACGACGCCTGAATTATTCAACGTTGACGGCCACAATATTAATTTGTCGTTTTATGAAAATAAAGCAACTCCAGAATTAACATTAACCTGGTAGATTGAAAGTCTAGCTTGCTCTTAATTGATTGCAGCTGCATTAACTATGAGGGATTAGAGAAAATAGGTATGCTAATTTAAATGTTTAACACAAATTTTCAATTTACACAATCTTCAAAAGATATTCTTCTAATATAAACACCACGTTTTGATCTTAATGGATAAAACACTTTGAAGCATTTCGCTCAAAAGTTTCAATGGTGTCTTCGACTATAATAGGCTACTCTCATAGGTGCATTTTCTTCATTTTACCAAATTATGAACAGTAATGACACTTTATAGCTATTATTTTAATAGTTCAAATATAATATTTAACATTACTTACATTCTTGATTGTCTTGTTACCATCAATAAAATCACAGTCTGAGCAATTTATTGTATTGGAGCAACGTCTGTAATACGATGTGCATTTCATTTGCACCACAAATAGGTAAGTAATAATAATGGCGGCGACTTGCGTAATTTTAGCTTGGAATTAAGAAAGTTCCGCAACCACTAATGAATGCATCGAAAAGTTTTCCACCAACTTGCAATTTACAAATTCCGAGAATGCGAAAGCCCTTGTCTTGTGAGAGTGGAAGAAATTTGGCAATAACTAAGCACAATTGTGGACTAATTGAATGCATAGTCAAATGTTTTCATAAAACTTTGTATCTCTTTGTTTCTAGTAGACATCATTCAATTAAATAAAGCTATAAAATTACAACTCGGATTATTTTAATCAGTTATGAAGCCTTAAAATAATCTACCATGCTGATCTGTTAAGTATTGTCAGTAGACGGACGCTTGTTTCTTGTCCGACAGGGCAAATCAAGATTAATAGGAGGCTGACTCAAATCCTTTTTTAAGTTGAGCTTGATTAACTTTTTATTTACCAATCGGTCTGTTTTCTTTCCCGGCTATTTGTAAAAAATGCTGGACCGATTTTGACGAAACTTGAACAGCTGCTATTATAAGTTACATATGTTGCGTATTATTTCAATGCATATGAAGTTACGAGCACATCTCATTGTAACAATGATGATTGTGTAGAGTTAACATGAATACATTAAAATGGATATCATTAGCTAAGCCTCAATCAATGAAGTATCCTTAGGTTATCTTTTACTCAGGTGTTATATCAAATAAGTGATTTGAATATATTGGATAATTTTTCAAATATTTATCTTGAATTGAATCTGAAATTCTAAGTAATCCTGTAACTAAAACGCGTTACAAATCAGCCACAAAAAGCAAATATAGAATGTTAAATTTCACAGCCTAGTATCAAAAGTCGATACTTAATACACCGATAAAAATGACAATATCATGATTGATAACGAATGACGCCCAATAATCTTCTCCTATTTTGATAAAAGCTTAGTGATTTATGATTCGGAAGACATGCTGTCAGAATTTAACAAAATAAATGGCACTAGGTTAAGGATGCCACTGATCTTTTGCTTTTAAGTAATAAGAAACAGTTTCCGTATTTATTTTAATTTTTGTATGCATTTTTTTTTGTTTTTAGTAAAAGTTAATACAATATACTTAAACTGCTTAAATATCAGTACATGAGACTGTTTAGAAATTTGAAAGGAAAAGTAAATAATTTATAAATTTGAAATATAAATTCTATCAAAAATTTAAATTGTTTTAGTGGTAAGTACAGTTAAATATATATTTTGTTAATCCGTAAAGATTACCTAAAAAAACGATTAATTTTGCTTTTTCTGTTTTAGACTCAAGAAGATTCATGGCTATGTTTTCTAGAATGAATGCATTAGTTAAATTTTTGATGATTGATGAAGCAGAGATCACGACTTCGTAGGATGTCATCTGGCCAAGTAAGCCAACATTAAAGGCTGCATGAGGCTATCAGATAACTATAAGCACTGAACTGAGATAAATTGAACAAAGTGTTATATAATTCACTTACTTTCTTCTAAAGTGTTGATATATTCCTTTAACATCATAATATCCTAAAACATCCCACTGCAGGCTCCGAGCATTCCCACATCAAGACAAGATTGAGCCGTAAGTCGCCACGCAGGCCCAGTGTGCTTGAGATTGAGGTGTTAAAGACAACCACCAGTAACAGTAACCAGGAAAAACGGCTTAATGTCCGAAACACGAAGGCGCTTGCGATAGTTACTTGAATTTTACGATCGTTAATCGTATACGTTAACAGCTATCATACCAGATATAAACACGGAAGCAAAAAAAGCGAATTGAAAGTTCATATTATTTGACTTGGTTCAATGCCTTGTTGTTTATTGACTATTTCTTCTTTTATTAAAATGACAGTTTTCTAACACAGAAATGTGTAACCCGATTGGTACTTGAATGAGAAGACAATATTAATTTGATAAAATATTGTTTCTATTGACCAGACTCATGGTTAGAAGATATTCCGATCCCGCTATTATATTCTTTCTTCATCATTTGGTATCTATATAGATACCAATAAGGTTCAAACAAAAACGAGCGAGCTTGAGTACAAGTAGCGCACGGTTACCCAGCTCTGTATGTATCTGTCAAAGAATTTTAAAGTGTCATCGAGCAGTGAATGGCTGCGCTGAGGCCTCTTTCACATGGAGCGCTTCTAGCCAACCGCTGATCTTTTAAATTGAGAAGTAGTACGCTTTTCTACGAGGTCACTGGAAAAAAAATACAAAAGTACGAGTACCATATTGACGACTTGGATTCCACGGTCCCTGTATATCAAGTGACTGTTGAAGTGACATTTAATTAATTGCTTGACCTCATTTTATTATATTATAATATGATATTAAAAAAGTCAAAACTGTTGGAGTAATAAATATTTTTAAACAGTATGTACCTTGTAAATTACACATATAACATACTGTTAAAATAAAATATTCATTTATACAGGTATTTTTATTTAGAAATATACACTAACCATAGTTTTCCAATTTTTAAAACTATAAAAAAAGTTGTTCGAATAATAGGAAGCATTTTTATTAAATAAATATTGAAAACTCGCCCTGTATGGTATGGACAAGGAGTCAACAAAGTAGGTCGACAGGCGCGGGCGGTATAATGCTGTCGCAGCACATCTGCGCACTCCACGCCTCTCGCCGCGCTTCACGCGCTTTATCTCAGTGATAACTTAATACCACCAGTTTCATACATATGCGTATGAAAATGTTGACTGAAATAATGTCGCGTATAATGCCTATGTTGGGAGGTCTTTTTGCCTATGTTGGAGAATTGGTGAGCAATTACGCAAAAGTTTAGTATGTGCAAGCTGTTGCTGAAAATATGTCCAGTTGAATAGACCATCGGTAGCTCATTGGAGTGAACTCTTGACATCCAATCTGGAGGGTGCAGGTTCAAATCCCGTCTGGTAAAAAAGTCCTTTCGAAATTTTATGTTATCCGACGCTCTTACGGTCAAGGAAAACATCGTGAGGAAACCTGCGCACGCCTGCGAAGAGATTCAATGGTTATGCGTGACGTCGGCTATTCCGCACTGGGCCCGCGTGGACGACTAGGGCAGGGGTTACGGATAGGCTTGTGCCCCTCGGTGGGGACATATAATGAGCTGATGTGATGATGATGATGTCGAGTTGTCATGCAATAAATGTTATTAATTATATACTTACTATCAAATAAAATATAGCAGAAAACTAATTTAAAAATATTTTTTCATATTGAATGTGTCGTCTGTGCATATATACACTGAGAAGAATAACAAAGATATTTCTAAAAATATTCTCGCCTACATTTTCTGACAAGCAAGACGAGACGTCCGTCAACGGACATTACCGCTGTAAATTCATGATAAATTAGTAGTGCATGGAATATTCTGATTTTATTTGTGAATAATATGTGGTATTTAACCCATGTGTATGCATCATACGCTCTGGTAACCAGCGCGGCGAGGTTTAATATTGGTCTAAAGCTGTTAGATGGAACTACTTGAATAGCAGAAGAAGCAGTACCCAGCAACTAATTTTATATTTATTCATTATATTAAAGATGTAGCTGAAACACAGTGTTATCAGTCTTCAAATAAGGGTCTTATTTAAACTAGACCACACTAATAACGACAAAACATGAGACCATTAATTTTTGACAACAGTCCATGACAGTACACTGCAAGACCAAAGTCTAGCATAGAACTGTCATTTGACCAAAGGTCAAATTCCCAATAGCGAAGCGTTTCGGTTGGCATAATCTCTAGAACAGACGGTTGGGCTTAACCTTTTAACCACAAGGATTCTAGACACAAAAGAAAATCTGTTGTTGTTGTATATAGGTACCCGTGATTAGCGATTAAACGGTTAAGAAAGTAGCACCTTATTAAAGGTAAGATTTAATGAGACAAGAGAATACGATCTCAACAAAATGATTTTCCCTAAGCCGCCTCTTTCGACACCTGATGGAAGAATCACCACCACGGTGAAAATGCATACTAATATACCATCAACACATGGCATAGAGGCCATAGCAAGATTGGGCCGTTATCCACCGTGCGGGTCTGATACAAATTCGTGGGTGTTAATGACTGCTATCGTTAGACAGTAGCCGAGATTTAAAATTAACGAGCTTTACAAAGTACAGGTACTCAAGATAAATTTTTGTGCCAGTAATTTGACGGCCCATCATTCGATAGTTGTTTGGTTTGTTCGATAATAATAAAAACTCTTAAGTAAGTTTTTCGATAGCATTTTATAAATGATCATTCAGTTCAATCGATACAAGTTGTATAATATTGTTATTTACAGTCTTTAAAAAGCAACAAAAAATACTCTATGAACGAGTGACAGTGAATAAATGACTTATGCAGCACAAAAACGGTTCTAAAAACTCACAAAGCAAACGTACAACACATGACATGGCGTCCAAGCCAAGCAAAGTAAAACAGTTAAAACTCGAGGAGCAAATGGTTAACGAAATGGAAAAACAGTTGAGTACCTACCGTTTTCTCTATACTAAATGCAAAGGTACACAAACAATAATGGCCCCAATATAGCAATCTCCGTTGGCAATTAAGACTGCGCCGGCCGTACGAGCGAAACGAATGGGGCTCTTCAATCAACGAATCAATCTACCATCGAATGGTCGACACTTGCCGGCGACAGCTCTACAAATTTATTGCCTCCAATGGGTGGTAATTTTCAAATTTCGACGCCTGTTGATCGCAGCTTGGAACACCACTAGCGAATTACCGCTTACTTTGTGTGCGTCGATGCCGTTTGTATCGATTGTTTTTAAAAGGCTGATAGCATGTTTTATGGGCTTCAGGCTAACCCCATGTACGGCTAACCCATGACATTTACTGCTTTCACAATCACATGGTTCATACACTTAGCTATATGAGCATGCTCTTCATATGTTTGCATAATAATATATTGCCTTTCACAGTTTTAGGATCAAGTTCATTAAGAGACAAATAAATATAATTTATTTTGTAAGTTTGGATATCTGGAACAAACAGACAAAAAATGTTGGTTTGGTGTACCCATGTACCGTATACAAAAATATGTATATTCATATACATGTAGCAAAAATTGTTATTTAAATATTGTAAAAGACTCCCAAAGTAATAGATATTAAGGATCCCAAACTTCCTGAAAATTAATTTTATTACTTTGACTTAGCTGTACGGTTTCCCATCATATTGAAGGTAATCTATTCGGATATAGTTGAACTTGTAAATAAATTCTTAATGAAAAAAACTATCATGTTTTACAGGCTAAATTAATCGGAAATGTAATATATTTTTGGGTGGCGTTCATCATCATCATCATCAGCTCATTAAACGTCCCCACCGAGTGGCACGAGCCTACCCGTATAGGGTGATTAGGCCTTAGTCGTCCACGGGCTCAGTGCGGATTGGACGACTTCACACACAACCTTCGAATCTCTTCGCAGGCGTGCATGAAGGTTTTCCTTCACCAGCGTCGATGTACATATATTTTTCGAAAATTCGAAAAGACATTAGTACGTGAAGGGATTTGAACCTCAGCCCTCCCGGTAAGATGGCGACAGTCCACACCACTGAGCCACCGACGCTCTGGGTGGCGTTCAATTTATCACAAATAAATCACAAAACCCATTGAAAAACGCACTACATAGGTTGTAACTAAAAACGAATAGAGCGCAATTACAAGGGGCATAACAATTTAACAAGAAAAATATGAAACAGTTTTACGAAGAATGTCGTATTCCGTGATACCAGATACAAAAAGCAACTTACCCTTCAACGACAAAAACCATTCTTCAATCCGAGAGCGGTACCCGCGTTTTAATTCGGACAGGGTACAAAAAAACGGAATCCTTACTTGCTTCTGATGAGAAAGATCCCCTTCTGTTATATCCATCAAAACGGCTTAATCAAAGCCCTAAAATTAGTCGTTGTTTTTGTTATCCCTCTCGTGGACAAGAATGTATTCTGTATGGGAGTAATTTGTGTGGACTTGAAAGAAAATCATAATATCAAACATCGAATTAATTGCACCCAATAAATTTGACAACTTCGATTTATATTACTGTTACTGTAAATCTCTGCAGTCATTTGGTTTTGAGTTTGATTCCTTCCACTTGATTCCTCAAAATGAAGAAGAATTCTACTAATAAAAATTCCAGGGTACTATTGTCCAGGGTACTATGTTAAAATGGAATCGTTAACATTCACTTGTCCCCACTGGGGCAAAACGGTTCACGGCCCTGAATAATCATAAGCATACTGTGTGGGAAGGCTTGCCCCTGCTGTCCCTTCATACTTATGTGAAATATTCGATTATGTTTTTAGGAACCGTTGGTTACATATTTCAATAATTCTCTTATCAAATAAACGTATTACAATAAAATCTTGCCTTAGATATGAAATAATCTACTTGAATTGAATGAACATAATATTATTATAATTGGCAAACTCTGAAGGTACTAATTGATTAAAGCGTGGATATTTCATGATCATAAACTTTAAAACAATTTTGGTACCTTTATCCAAAAGCTAGTTAGAATAGTAGTTTCTTAGTCAACAGAACTAACGCTGTATAAACTACTACCTGTACAGAACTAAATGAAAACGTATTCAGCACAATAGTCAACTAATTAGAATGTTGATATATAACCGTTGTAAGACTTCTTAGCTTACCTTCTCGGTGCAGAAACTACGCGATAATATTTAGCGCTAAGTGAAAACTAATTATTTCCGCGCTCTACAATCTTGTACTAATTAAAATACCACTACAACAAGCTCCGTCTAAATAAACAATAACAACTACTAGCGATATCAAAACACGCTATGAACATTTTTGATTGCGCATTTAGCGAACGCGGAACGGTTAAGAGTCCGACCTATTAACAGTGCTTGAGCACGTAAAAGGACGTTAAGGCGGTGCTCATCTGCGCTGACTCATTACGAGTTTTGCTTCGCTCGCTCTGAGCAAAGCGGGCAAGGTGCGCGTTATTAAGTAGAGCAGACGATGCTTGTTCGGCTTGCCAAAACCACTTGAGCCGCGACGGGTTAAAGTACATGTCGTATTAGAGTTTGGCAATAGTAGGGACTGGCTTTCTAGCACTGTTTTCATCGGAATAATGAACATAGGTTTTATTTAACCTGCATTGTGAGTTCCTTTTCCAAATTATACTCGTTATAAGTCAATAACAACTTCAAGCTATTGAAGGTCAGTTAACCCCGTGATTTAAGAATTTTTAGAGTATGGTTTGGATTTCAAGTCAATATACTCCAACTGTTACCGAAATCGAAATTGGTTATCACAGAGATATTGGCTAGGGTTCGTTATTATTCCTTTTAGATGACAATATCCAACAATATTGGCCTGATATCCTTTACAATAGTGAACTATAATTTAATAAAATTGAAAATGTATCTGGCTTCTGTAACTTATGTGTATGCTCCACTCAAATTAGTTTGTGAGTTGTTTGTCATCGTAATAGTTCCATTATGATCTATCAATTGAAGAAGTTGAAAAATTTAGGAAAAAACATGGTAAAATGAGCATCGGTCAAAGCAAAATTTTGCCATTATACCGACCTACCTCAAAAAAGTAAAGAGTAACGATAACAAGGGATGATGTGGGAGTTCTTGGGTTTTAATGTTTCTTTGGACTATCAAGAGTTATGTCTTCAACCTGGCAAAGATTGATGGACTGTAATCCAACGAGCTGATCCAGTACGAGTCAACTGGTCTTCAGAACCAAAAGAATGCACCAGGTGCAGTAAAACTATATTTTGGTCCTAGAGTGAACCTTACATGCACATTCATTTTAGATTTGTTCTTATTTTAAAGCTTAACCTTTATGTATGCAGATTTAGGCCCGTTTTCTAAAACGAGATTCAAGCATTAATCTTCACTTAAATAGAGTTAGAAAGGGATGCCGCTATTTATCATATATAGCACCATCCCTTTCTAAATCAATTTAAGTAAAGATCAAAGTTGAGGCACGTTCTAGAATACGGCCTTAGACTAGTGAAAGAAAGTAAGAAAGAAAAAGTCTTTATTCAAATAAATTTGTTACAGATACTTTTGAATCGTCAATTGTTATTATTATATTTTTAATGACTCTACTGAATAAGTAGGATCTTCTAGTGATTCTGTAAAACTAAAAAAACGGCGGGCAACCGGAGTAAGAAATAAAGAAGTGACTTAGGTATTTTACATCACATACAGCTTTACAAGTAAAGTTCTAATTATAAAATACTTTCCCATACAAAGCCCTCTATTACTTAGATGAGATTTTGTATGTGCCAATTATCACTTACCGTCAGGTGGGATGTTTCTTTATTAGGTAGCAAGGTAAACGAATGTTTAATAAATGTGACATTACATAACTTACCTGCCCTATTTTCCAGCTGAAAAATCATCTTACAAACCACCGCGAATCTGGTTGAAAATCAAACCTAATTCTCACAGTGAAGGTATAAGCGAAGATCGCTTCACAATAAGCCTTAAGCCTATTACTTATTACTATTTTGGTTATTTATTTAGTACTATACACAATTGTTTCATCACATTTGTCGCTATTTATTTATGAATACATACGACATATTATCGAACTTTTTTAAATAATTGTTTCGAAATGTGATTAACCATTACTATATGTATATTAAATTATATGGCTTAAATTCTTTAAAGTAACCTACTAATATATACCTTTAAGCACTGAGATGTCTTTAACAGAAACCTTTAATAAATCTAATTAGCAAATTCTATACCCACACTCTCCTTAAATATTAACTAATCCAAAATACCTCATTTATAAAGTTACTTTTATTGTAATGTAAAGCTTTAAGAATTCACATCTTATAAGAATACCTTTTATGAAAAATCAGCTTCTACTATTGAGATTTTATGTATAGAATTTATAGTAGCTATGAATAGAAAAATTTTGTATTAAGAATAAAGATTTTTGACAATGTAGTTTCACAGAAAAAATTTCAAATAACTTTAACATTAAATATTTGTAATAACTTTATCCATTTAAAGCTTTTATTTTATCATAATACCTGTTAAGATTGTGAGTTACTGCAAATTGAGAGTGTGAATTTTTTAAAGGAATAGTTGTGTATTTCCGAAAATATTTATAGAAAATAATATCGAGACATAGTAGGTCACTAATTTTTACAAGTAAAATGATTGTTTCATCCTACTTTAAGTATGGTGTATGATGATTTGAATCCGTACTTATGATATTAATATTATGACTAATATCATTGATCCATACACAATTAAAGCATAAATTATTAATTTCTACTTCTTACTCAGCATCGACACATAAATGCATTGCATTTACTCATAAACGCAATGTCAAAAATTATGAAATTCAGTAAAACCATACTTTTAAACAAATTGTACTGTATTATAATTCTCATCATAAACAAATTAATACAGGAAATATTTGACTAAATAAACTAGAAACTACTGGTATGTTCTACTCGTTCATAAAACTTACTACTTGGGAACGACTACGGTATTTCTAGATGTTTGTTCAAATAAAAATGCTACTATCATGGGCTACATGTCTTTTTATTGCATAACGTCTACAATGGGTGGTGTCCGCTTTTTACAACGTGCATGCTTTGACATGTAACATTTCAGTCACGTAGCTGCCGATGCGACCGCTAATCTTGAAAATTTTCCACTCCGCAGAGATCTCTTTCAACGATTTACCTGAAATAATAGAAAAAGGGCGTTAATTTACAGCCTTGGACAACAGCCAAACATTTCAACTAGCCGTCTAAGTTGGTCTGTCGCAAAATGAATGAAACGACTGGACGTGTGTACTGTGGTCTCCGATCGGTTATCGGGCCGGGTTGAGAGATGGACTTAGGTGCGAACAGACAATATAAACCTCATTTATATCCCGTCACGGTGACGCGAGACGTGCCAAGGCGTTTTCCAATACGCTCGTTTATCACACCCTCCTCCCTCCTACCGAGATAATGAGACGCGTCTCAACACACGCCCGAAATAATTTAAATTTATATTTTAATAAATTCTCTCCTAATAACATGTCAATGCTTGCGGTATTTTGTTGGCTAAATAGAATTTAAAAATAGTCAAAGTCTAAGTCAAAAACATTTATTTCAAATTAGGCTTACAAAAGCACTTATGAACGTCAAGAAATATACAAAAATATAATAAAAACGATTAAATACTAAACTAAATATATGAGTTTTGATGCTTTGAAAAAAAAAGCGCTTCAGTGGTTTGGCCTGTTGAGAAAGAAGCACCCAAGAAAACTCAACAGTGTTGCCTTTTTTAAAATAAATTCCTTAATGTAACAATATATCATAAAAACTGAAATAGCTGAGCAGTTTAAGACCACGGATTTTTATCACATAAATATTCGTCAATAGTGTAGTACCCTTTTTTAGAAAGGTGTTGTTTGATTCTAACTTTAAACATATGAATGGGCAACTCTACAATATTTTGCGGTACCTTATTGAAAAACTTTATACATCTTCCTATAAAAGATTTACCTATTTTATGTAGTCTCAAGTCCGGAACAGCAAGTTTGTTTTTATTCCTAGTATTAAAATTGTGTGATCATAATTTTTCTTAAAGGTGTTATAGTATTTACGAACATAAATTAAATTTTCATAAATATATTGCGATGCTACAGTCATTATATTTATTTCTTTAAAAAGTTCCTTCAGAGAGTCACGTGTTCTAAGGTTGTAGATAAAACAAATAGCTCTTTTTTGTAGCACAAATATTGTATTAATGTCGGCAGCCGAGCCCCACAACAGTAGACCATACGACATGACACTATGAAAATAACTAAAGTAAACCAATCTTGCCGTTTCTATATCTGTCAAGAGCCTTATCTTTCTAACAGCATAAGCTGCCGAGCTAAGTCTACCAGCCAGGAATTCAATGTGAGGCCCCATTGCAGCTTTGAATCTAAAGTTATGTCTAGAAAGGCAGTGGAGTCCACTAGCTCCACTTGATCATTATTTAGAGTTATATTGGTCTCGACCTGCCTTACATTAGGCATAGTGAATTTTATACATTTAGTTTTTTTTAGCATTAAGTACAAGATTATTAGCAGTAAACCAATCCATAACTTGAGACAGAGCTCTATTTACATCGTCAAAGTCTCCTTACGTCTGTTCACTTTAAAAATCAATGACGTATCATCAGCAAAAGAACTATATCCGAAAGCTTTTACAATAGTAAGGGAGGTCATTATATATATATTAAAAATAAGAGAGGGCCTAAAATTGAGAGCAAAAGAGCGCCTTGCGAAATTATGCCATTAATACAGACTTTCTGAACTTTTCGATAAGTAAGATTCTATAAGATTAATGAGCAGTCTGATACACCGTAATGTCTCAACTTTAATAAAAGTGTTTCATGGTCGACGCAGTCAAAAGCTTTAGACAAGTCGCAAAAAAATCCAATTGCATCTTGCTTATCCTCGCAGGCATCAAAAATATGCTTAATTAGTGCAATCCGCGTCAGTAGTATTTTTATTTTGGTGAAGCCAAACTGTTTCATGTATAATTTATTAGCGTTAAAAATGTGAAAGCAACTGATTAAATAATATTTTTTCGAAAATTTTACTTATGTAGGTTAAATAGATAGGCCTAAATAGATGGATCACTTTTATCACTGGATTTAATCATCATCAGCTCATTTAAACGTCCCCACCCAGGGCACGACCTAACCCGATAGGGTGATTAGGCCTTAGTCGTCCACGCAGGCCCAGTGCGAAGGGACGACTTCACACACAACCTTCGAATCTTTCGCAGGCGTGCATGAAGGTGTTCCTCACGATGTTTCCTTCACCGTAAGAGCGTCGGATAACGTACATATATTTTCGAAAATTCAAAAACACATTGGTACGTGTCAGGATTTGAAACCTCAGCCCTCCCGTCAGGAAGCGACAGTCCACACCATTGCGCCACCGACGCTCCCCGGATTTAAATAAAGGAATTAATTTACTGTATTTCATTAAATTTTGGGAAGAGACCTTTATCTACACAAGTATAAATATCAATGCTAGATGGGGTTAATAATATTCCAAGTGGCTTTAATTTTATTACTAGAACCTACTATTTGTTACGCAAATAGATTGAACTTAGCAGCATGACAAGCTTTTTTAAAAATTTTTGAATATTTCTTACTAAGGTAATAAATATTGGATTGATGATGTTGCTTTCAAGTTATATAAAATTAAAGTCTATTTCTACTTTTGTATTCCCGGTGTCGCCCATTCACAGAATTTGGATTTTAAATTATCTACTTTAATTGTTTTTGTTGAGAAGAAACTATCATAAGTACTTTTAACTACATTAAATAAGTCTCATATAAGCTGTCAATATTTGAACATTATAATGCAATTGAGAATTTTTGGTCAACGAGCGTCTTGTATTTGTTAATACGGTTATTATTTATTGGCCTACAAACAATATCTAATTTTGATAAGAGTTATTTTAATTGACATAATATATTAAAAAAAATAGTCTCAAAATTTTCTGTAACACCTATATTTAATCACGTTTGCTTAATTAACACGTTGCGTGAAAAATTGCAAAAATATATTTTCAATGTCGAACTTGTGGCCTTATTTCAAATTTTAGAGAAATAAAAATCAGCATTTACCAACGTCTATCACAGTAAAGAAGTGACGATAACTTTGACTCCTAGAATTTATAACGTCGTACTTGGTAAATCATACTCGTAGTTGTATGAAAAATGAGAACCAACGGAAACGGAAAAAAAGTCTTTGCAACAATTCATATTCATGTATCCATCTAAAAAACAGAAATCCTAAAAATCTTCCAGGAATAACATAAAGATCCATATTCACTACTTTAATTGAAACTCATTGCGGTAACTTCAATAATACGGAATGGTATGCTTAGGATAAATCGTAATTTACTTTTTGCATCAATTAATTTTCTCCGGTGTATGACCTGCAGTGAAAGGACTGCCAATTAACTAAAGGGTAAAGATAGTACGATAATAGTCAGGCTCTAAAAATATCATGTCTGCATTGTGGCAGGCACGTTCCGGTCTTGTTTATAGTGTTTCAAATTATTTGATCAGTAAAAGTTGTGGAATTGAACAAACATCCAACATGGTTTGAAAGTGTTAATTCTTTTAATCATTTACAAGTTTTTTCACGACATTATAATTTAAGACAATATTTTTGACAAAGTATGCTAGAACTTTTATATTTTTTTAGTATTATTGTCTTTATGTCATTTTTTATTACTAGTGAGAGCAGTTTTAAAAAAACACACTTCTTATATAAATTTAAATAAATTTACGTTTCTTTAATTACGCCTCATATTTTACGGCGAACGATTGGTAGTCTTTGATCCTAACGATACGATGGAAATCTCCTATATCTTCTAAAAAGAAAATTTATTACGTGAAATGAATACATTTTGCTGAACTTTAAAATATTTTGAGTGTATAAATAAAAAAAAACATTCATGCCTTAATAGTAGGAAAAATAAGCAATCCCAATTTTCTTTAGTGTCATCGATCTTTTTATTGAATGTTTGCAAATTAAATGAAATTTACAATAGGCACAATCGAGAAATGACAAATACACTTTATATTGGATAACTTTTATCATCAAACTCTAATAAATTAATTAAAGTATTCATACAATAAAAGAATTGATTGTATAAAAAATGTTGTTATAAAATTTGTTTACTAGTATTACAGGTATGTTCTTTGCAAAATAAATTTAGGCTGATATACCTAGATAAATCTTTAATATCTCTTTCTTACGATTTGAGCTATTATTTTATTTCCCGCGAGTCATGGCTACAGTTTTTTTTCCGTGCCTATAAAAGCAGTTGAAATGAAGTAGTTTCCATTCTCATACTATTAGCCTGGATTAAAATGTAATCTTACAATCAGTTTGCCTGCACATTAATTACCTTTATGAGCTTTTAAGAATGATACATTTTATAAAAACTGCTATGTTTTGCAAAAGCAACGTTTTTAAAAAGTCTTTCACCGTTTTGAAAGATAACTAAATATTGGGCTTACATGAATATGAGCATAATGACTAGTTCAGATTCAATAGACTCATGTCATAATGTGTCTGTAGTGTGATAATCTTATTCATGACCTTTTTTTACGGCTATCAATCTTATTTAAACTAACGAAGCAAAATTTCAACGCTACTTCTTAATGCCAGTGAAGTATTCAATTGTTTTATTTTCAAAGACATTTTAAAATAAAAATATCCGCCTCCTAATAGCCTATTGCGAAAGATTGAACGTGACAACGTTGAGATGTAATATATTTTTAACACGTTTGTAACAAATTTCATGGTAAATTACTGCCTACACTTAGTACTACAAAGACATGAGGACTAATAAATAATGAATAGGAATAACTCCTTTACTACCTGCTAGTATTTGAACACGTTAAAATGTTATAATTTATTGAGACGTTGTCAGTAAAATTTACGAAAACTTTTAGGTAAAAAAAATCTCAAAGTGAATCTGAATTCTTTGAAATATTATGATACTTTGTGATCATTAATACTCTTTAATTTAAATTTAAAAATAACAACAACCATAGCAATTCTTTAAGAACCATTTAATTGTCATGCATTTTCATTCAAATACATAAAAATTTAATAAATATAAACGATTTCTCATTGATTGCTTGAGAAGTAAACATCAAAATCCAAGCGAATAAATTAAACCCTACTTAACTATGTGTTTTGAAGATATGTCACAGTTTAAAAAACCTACACAATAATAAAGAACACCAGATAAATTAACACAATTTTTCACAATCGCGCATAAAAATGAAAGAGATCAATAACGCAAGAGATTTACGCATTTTCAGTAACGCACAAATAGGAGAAAACATTTTCACATTTCAGTTTGCCAGAAAACGAGTTCACTAACCGTGTGATAATAATCACGCGCTCGTCATTTCGAACTTTAGATAACAGTGACAAAAATCCAAAGGCCAGGTTGGAGTAACGGAATTATCCCGTCACATGACGTCCACCAACGGCCAAATAGGCTGACTGTGACGCACGGAAACAAATTTAAATCAACCATGACAATGTGCCGCGGATTTCGTTTCAAAAGATTTGTGTCGCCTCTAATAACGTAATGTCATTACTCTTGTCAATGTACCGTAGAGATAGCGTTGGATTATTACGCGTACTGTGCTAGTGATGTTTTTGACATACAAAAATAAGAATTTAAAGCTACTTATGACTGGGTTTAAGGTTCGTATTTCTAGCCAAGATAAACTATGGAACTTATTTGTTCCCATTAGATTAAATAGTATTGTATTTTGTCTTACAGTAACAAAGCCGGAACCTGTTAAAAAATTGACAGAATGAATTGTAAACTTTTAAAACTTATTTCGTGTATGCATTGGAACGTCTAGACGCAAAGCACACACCGCACACATTTATCGAGTGAGTTTCATAAGTCAACAAATCATTGACGTCTGCAGTTATTATTAGTGAGGCATGAAAGATTGAGTTTTTCATCGCTGTGACGGAGAACCACGTGGTGCTATGACGCGGGAAGTGCGCGGGCACGTCTAGGCGCGTGACGCGAAATCTCGTCATCGCAACAGCATAATATGAAATATTTCGCAACTATTTGATCATATCTAATGTTCGTTCTATGTTCGACATCAAAGATTAACGTGACTGTATATCAGGGATCTTGCAGATGAGAGACTTAAATAGCTAAGAGCTGACGTTCGGCCTAGAGTAGGTACCTACTTAAGCTTACCTATGCTTGATTTTGTTGTTTTATTTTACTTTGAGTTTTGTAACGCTCTAACTCGTTATTGCCTTATGTCAAGTATAAGTTTTAAGTCTAATGGTTGTCATAAATAAAAATGTACACTTTTATGACAATCCAAATAAAGAAATATAAGGATATAATAAAGATTTTCATTCTAATTTTAGTATAAATTATATGTAGAGACTGCCCAAGATATGAAAGATGATATGAGGGTTTTCGTAATTCTGGAAAAATCATGTCATTTTGCAATATATGCATTTAGTGTAAATCGGACTAATCCAATAAACAGTTTTTTTTCAGTTATTAAGTTTAAATCGTTAGAACCAACCACGCCAACATTGTTCTAAAAAAACATAGCGCCACACACGTGCTTGCAAACAATAGGAATGGCAATCTGAAAAACCATGGGTAATCGATTGAATTTATTAAGTCCAATATAAACACAAAAACAAACAGTGATATTGAACAATAACGTTGCGGACTCACATTCAAAATACGGTGTGCCTGAAAAAAAAGATAATCCACGGAAAGCGCCATCGACAAAACACAATTTTCGCAAATTGACGATAAATGAAGTGTTACATCGCATGTAAGTACTGAAAGCTTTTGAAGCGCTCCGCAACTCGGATTTATTTGATCAGTGATTGCCATCATCACAACAGCTGGTTTTACGTTTTTTTAATATTATTTCATTTTCGTAATATTCTACTGCACATTAATTCCACATAGTTTACTAGATGATAGGCTCGATAATGAGCCACTAGGTTGGTTCTGAGTAGAGGGCATGACTAGTAAAAATAACTAAACATAAACGAAACCAGTTTTCTTTCGTCTTGGGTGGTGTTTTCAAAAAAACCTTCCTTGCTTTTTTTCATTTTGTATTTTAAATTTATTTACACTACGGAGGTATTTAATAAATATATAGCTACTCTTAATATGTTTTGTCCCATTCCATTAAACACATTCTACCAGTATGACAACTAAGGCCTTTATGTCGACAAACAAATAACAGCACGAAATAAATTCAGCGACATTAATTCAGCTAGGTCGTTAACATAGACTTGCCAATTTCTCTCCATTATTGTAGTGATCAACACAATAAATTCCTTTTAATTATCAAAATTAGATCGTTGCTTTCAATTAGGACAAGAATTTGATTTATTCAGCGCTTTGTTACCTCGGAAATTTATTTGTTAGATGTAGATATCAGAGCAAATTAATACCACTAAATAATCAGAGAATAATAATTACTAACTCAGACTGTTTTTGTCATGGATAATATAAAAATTGAGTAAAACTAACCTTTTAGTAACGAATAAAAGCGTTATCTTCGTTTAATTTAATCTGTACAAAAACCGTAATAGATTTGTTAAACAAAAACTACTTAATAGCTCCAAAATAAACTAATCATTAGTGCCTCGATCTATGTACCGCCACAGAAAATACTTAACGTGTTACACTAATTTATTAGTCTCAATATGTATTACTCATAACGTTCATCTTTTCCATACTCATTGAAATTGTAAATAAATAATAGACATTGTTTGTACCATATGATCATTATTACATTCAACAGATGCAACCGTGCTGTGGGCGGCCCGCAATTACTGTCACGATAATTTACAACGACAAATGGTAAGCATCTATTAAGGAATGCAAACATTTACGTTACACTTTGTGTCTGAATAAAAAATACCCTTTTACTGGGTTTGCGCTGGCCATAATCTGAACGCGGTATTATGCTCCCTCATAATGAGTGCATAACGAATTTATAAAGTACCTATGATTTAACTTGTGGATCTTTTTTTATTGTAGGCCGTACAATTTCGTTTGATTTAATAAACTCTGTGTTTATTATAGCTCAATACAGTGTTAACGTCAGGTAAATAACTTAATTTAACTTTTTAGGTAATTTTATAATCTTATTGCTTTATAAATAATTACAACTAAAAGGAACTTTACAAGCAATATATCAAAATCCGAAAAAGATAATTCATATTTTCCAGGAACTACGGACTTTGTACGATCGCTTCCTGATTTACGTTCAAATTTGTATCAAATATAATCTTCTCGAGCTGGCAGATAACAAAAAGAGATTGGGATTTAATCCCGCTGTAATTTCCCGCAAATCCCTAACAAAGACTGGTATATTTCGTCGAAAATACGCATTTCGTACAACACGTAGTTACTGCTTATTGACTGTTACCGATCGAGTTTTTCGTTTGACTGCAATATTGAATATTGCATTTACTTAGTTAGATCTGTTTGCGCGTCGATAGATCGCCAGACACGCGGCTTTTCACCTGTATATTTTTGTTTCCACATAAATAGGTTTTTACCTATTTCAGTCAACTCTTCCAAATACGTAAGAGTTTAGTATTATTGAATTCCTATACAAAAAAGTAAATATATATCCGTAATTGGTTTGGTTGGTTTCGATTGCATTATTGAAATAATGTAATCTTTAGTGATATAATTTGTCTCACTCTACATCATCATCATCAAGAAACTGGATCATTGAAATCTATATTTTTTTATCAAGTTGACAGTCGGAATTATATATATACCAACATTGTACATATACACATTTTAAAGAAAGACCACAATAAGAAAGACAAAACAACACTGAACAGAAAAGGTAAACAATGAATAAATATGAAACAAACCCTGGTGTCAAAGTTTTCAAACTGCCAGTCCGCCTCTGACGTGGTTTCCCATAATAACTGCCATAGTGGCAGCCAGGGTCTACAACTTACTAACGTGATCACCGAAGCATCTTTCTCTTGTACACTTCCTTGTGTGAAGTGACAATTGCTATCGAAATGTACACATAGTTATAATAAAGTTAGTATATTATCCATCATGCTATGTGATAAACCTTGCTACCTCATCGTTAGTTTTATTATTTCATAACATAGTGCGTTTATTAGTTTTTTTAATTCAAACCACTTCTGAAAATGACCCACGATTAAGAAAGTGCCTAAAACCATAAAACATAGAAATATATCCACATGGTTACACAACAGAAATTCATTGCAACGTTATGTTTTATAGGTACTCAAAGTCCAAGGCGAAATTGTGCCAATAATTAATACTAAAAACCATTTATATTTCAGTATTAAAACGCCATTTGTACTGAAGGGTGTCCACGTGGCGAGCCACGCGACCGCACGTGCTCGCTTCTAGCACGAAACCCAAAGCTCTCTTAATTGAATTTAACATAACCACTAAGACTGACTAGTACCTTGGTTTTTAATTTCAAACTCCATTTGTTCTTACAAATCATTTGCTTGCACGCGCTCTGTCAGTAACTGACAGGTTTTTTTTGTGCGCCAAATTTCATACATATTTTCATACAATCGTTTCTTACTTATATTTTATTGCATACAATTGTTTTAAATTTATTCTTTTCTCATGGCTAAAATAAACGTCTGATACTAGCGACATCTATCGAGCTACAACCATACTTAATTCTTTCGGAGTTGCAAATAGTTGAGCCTAGATGGCATTAACTAGACACATTTGTACTAACGGCTACAGTTAAATTAAAATGTGTTTGGTCATCATACCAGTTTTTTGGTAATATTGGTTATATTTCGAGCCCTTATAACATTAAGGGACACAATATTCAGTTCAAATGATAACTTTTTCTGCTGCTTTTAATATCGCAAACAATATGAATACTTCAAAAGCAAAGGAGAAACAAATAGGAAAACTTTTGAAATAACCAAACATATCAAATAGCAAGGCTTCATTAACAAGAGGGTATTTAGACCTCGACAGAAAAAAAATATTTTGAGCTGGATTATTCAGTCCGTGTTGATGGCTAATATATATTCAGTCCAGCGCACCCTGATTTTCTATGGGACAGCAAGCACCACAGTACCGATAAGCAATTTTCTTCAAAACGAAGTGTTAATAAGCCTTGATCTAGATAGAGATTGTACACAATTTTTTGTGTATACGAACATTCTGGTTGACGGCGAAACAGTGCGCCATTACGAAAAGGATTTATGTGCAAACGTCTCGGTTGGCACATTCTTAATAACATGCTTGGCAAAATTTACTACAAGCCCTATGCAACAGGTAACAAATTAGTATGTCTCTATTTAGTATGGGCGCTTTGTTTTTAAACTATGGGTTATTATACGGTGGAACGAACACGTAACATGCATTTAGGCATTACAGCCTATTTTATAAGGCGCACTTACATGAAAAAGAAATGAACTTTGGGAGCAAATCGTGGTTTTATTACTTCGCGTGACCGTTACAGGATACGTTTCCCGTACCAATAAATCGCTTTTAGTTGCGGCAGTCCAAAACTGTAATGACTCATACTACAGTAGTTTTGCTATTCATAAACATTTCGGTTTATACTGGCAGTGTGTGCGGAATGATTTTATTTGGTTTTGTGGTTCTTGACAAATATGTTTGTTACAAGGCACTCCGTTTTGTTATACTATTTATATATGTAGGCAGTTATAGTTGGTATATAGATACGTCTAAATGAAGTGTAAAAAAATAGTCTGCTTTGATAAATGGTGACTTGATAAACTTTGCAATAAGATCAAATTACATAATACTAGTATATATTATTTAATCTGTGATAATACCTACTAATTCAATTGAGTAATAAGATATAGAAGCAGCTCTAGATGTACTGTTTGCACATTAAAACACAATATTAACGTGTCATAAATGTTACAGTTACTTTGTGTTTTATTAGTTTTGATTGATCTTATTTTGATTCTACTTTTATTGGCAAAATATACTCTAATCAATACAGTTCTAGTCCATTATTTATTATCATGATGATGATGATCATTAGCTCATTAAACGACCCCACTTGGGGGCACGAGCCTACCATTATAGGTTGATAATTTATGAAATGTATTTTAATATAAATAAATTACATTAACCTGAATAACAGCATAACGAAACATTCATCCCTT
This sequence comes from Leucinodes orbonalis, assembly GCA_019425675.1. Lineage (NCBI taxonomy): Eukaryota > Metazoa > Arthropoda > Insecta > Lepidoptera > Crambidae > Leucinodes > Leucinodes orbonalis. Next base: position 14,919 of record PQWD01006705.1, on the reverse strand, counting down.
TCCATATGTAAAAACTTTATCAAATTACATACGTTATTAACTGTGCATTTAAAAAAACTATAATACGACAATCCTACATACCCTTTTAATTTAATAAGCACTTATATGTAATGTGTCGTTAAACTTGTTAATATTGTCACTTACGGAATCACTTTTATGGAGGTGGTTAAATAATTAAACAAAAATTTTAAATAGATAATGGCGTTAAAAGCAGTTTTAACTGCCATCGAGATTTACACCCTTTTTATGACCCCTTTTAACTTTCATAGCAACTTTAGATAGTAAAGGCGGGATCAACTTTGAAAATATTTTGCAACTTTAAGAAGACTTTGATTGAAAAATGTTTAATGTCTCGGATACGTAGGTAGGCTATAATAATTTGAGTATCCTAGTTAAGGTATTTGAAACCTAATTACAATCTCAACATTGCCGCTAAATAATAAATATCTTAATCAGAAGAGTCTTTTAGAATTATAAATATTCTTATCAACTGCTTTCAGAAGGCGTTAAAAGAGAGAAGAATTATTTATACATCCTCATAGTTTTTGAGACTTTGACGAGAAAGTATTTGTTGCCAATTATGCTATTAATTAGTTACCTGTAGTATATCCGCAACAGCCCATGGAAGTTCTTTGGATATTTTTTGATTCGTATATTTACATTGGTCCTCCAAATACAAAAGAAGTATTAACGAGGAATCTAGAATTTCACTCAAACCCAGTGACGGAATGTATAATGTTATAAATCAGCGAAAATAATCCGAATAAGTGTTCCCACATTAAAAAGGTTCCACACTTGCTGACGAGTTGTTAGGTTGTCACATTTTTCATTCAAAAGCTTATAGGAAAGGAGAGTGCTTATAGTTCTTAAATTACAACATTTGTGTGCATGAACATGCCTGTTTGTATTGGCCTGGGTGTTTCTTGTATAATATGTATTTACAAAAAAAAGTATAAAAGTATATCCGTTGTTCAGAACCCATATTATAGGTTTATGCTTAGTTTGGGACTAGATGGCGCTATGTGTATGTCAGTGGATATTTAGTGATCTTGTGCTGACAATAATTAAAAACCAATAGTAAAACTCATATGAATATTTAATCGCTCTTTTGTTCAAAGATGCTTAAGCAATTACAATAAAGTGAGTTAATTGGTATTTACTTTGCACCCCAGCATAACATTTTAAAGGAGTTGTGCTTTGTCTGGGTTTTTCATTAATTATCTGGGATCTACTTTGTTGTGTATTCCCTAATTATCTGCCTTGTGCCCTGCACTTTCCCACTTATTACGATTCTCTTAAATTATGTATAAGAAAAATAATATAAAAATTTTCGTATTCCCTAACTGACTTAATTTTAACGGCACATCACCCTTGCATTAGCAAGGGTTCACCTGACATCCATTTCGGGATTTTGAAGGTGGCTGTGTTTGTGCAAATCAATCAAGGGTTGACCCCGTGTTCACGTCATTAATTGAGGGATAAGTCTCTTAATAAATTTGGGGTGGCCGAGCGATTCACTGGCATTGAACCTGAGGCAAGGGTTTGCGGTGAGTTGCTTGAAATGTAAGTTATTATTGTTAAAGATACAACAGTTCACGTTTTATTCAAGTCAGATGCCCAACCAACCAGTGCTTCTTAGCTAATAATTAACATACTTCGCAAATATGATACAATACGACGTATTATTATAACCAATTGTTAAGGTACCTGGTCAGAAGTTTCGGAAATTAGACTGAGCAAAATGTGTTTCCCAAATGAGAAAACGGGAGTTCAAATCCCGCTTCACGATTTAACGGTATTTATTTATATTAGTAAATTATATTAATAAGTAGGTAGATAAGTTTTGCATTGTAAAAATAGATATCAGATCTCATGTAGAGCCAAGCTTCTGAATCTACACGGCCTAACTTTACCACTAAACTTCAAAAAATTATTCGTATCAGTAAATGGTCGTCTTGCAACATTTTACATGTTTTTTTTTGGCGGATACATTTATTACGAAAAATATAAAAATACTCTTTTCATTCAAAGTGATTTGTGTTATATAAGTTTTAAAGCACACAGATATTGTTAAAGGTTACCGACTGTAGTCGTAATCACTAAGTAGGATCCTAATGAAGAAAGAAGAAGAAGAAATACCATTATTGACCTTTACAAAAATCACAAACAAAATAAAATTTTACAGAAAAAATAAAAATATGCTCTTTTTTTAAAAATAATATAGCGTAACAAAGGTCAAGGGTTCCGCCTCAGCTTAAGCCATTACGACGCATTAATGTTCACAGTATGTGATTTATGAATAATTAAGTGTTGAAATTACACAAGTTTTAACTGCGTTTCACGTCTTTACTTAATCGTTAATTATATACAAAATTAACGGAGTATTACTTAAGAAAAAAATGTTATTTTTCTTCACCTCTACAGTACAATATTATTTAGAGATCATTATTCGGATTTGCCGCTAACAGTTCACTGATTGTTTTTACGGTTGCACGCCGTACTTAAAAAGGTTTTGTGTGTAAAGATATCCTGACGCATTCACTTACACCCACACACACACAGTGTGATCGCGCACATTATTTTCACATTTAATATGAATACTCAGTGAAGTATAATCCGCAAAGTTTAGCCGAGTTCCAGGGAAAAATTCCCGAAACTACTGCGTGGAGCGAAATTCATAACGCGCTTAGCAGTTCGGCTCACCTGTCTCGTTATACTTCGGAATTTTTAAATTAAATTCCTGCCCACCGCCGACTCGACAAAGTTGCGAATTCTTAAAATTCGGCAACGTAATTAATCTTTCGATTTAAATATACACACAAAGACGAGAGTGGACCCTTCCGCTTGAACAATGGGAAGTTTCGCGTAGACACAACTATGTGTCAAAATCGTTTGGATTGATAAGTGCAATATTTCATTAAGAGCTTCTCAAACTCAAATAAAATGGTGGTATTGAGACAATTCTCGTGACGATTGAAATCTAAATTCAATAAAACCAAATAAAAGACACTCATCAGACTGAAATAAAATACGCACGAACAAATATTATATGCACCGTTTTAGTAAAAGCATATATTCAATGCCAAGGTACATAATTGTGGATGATAGTGTTTAAGTACTTCGTCATCATTGCAGCCTAAAATGTGCACTGCTGAACGAAGACCTACCCTATTGTATCCCCTAGTAAAATTACCGTGTATAAGAGACCTAACTTCTGTTGTCTCGGATAACGGGCGCAGAGCAGTGTTGACAGAAAAATAATGACTACCTACTGTTATTTATTTCCGTCAAAATCGCTTCTGTCATGGTCAGATGTAACACTTACCAGGTGAGCGCACAGAACGTCCTGTCCACTTGTAGCATTAAAAAATATTTCTACGCGGACTGATCCCGAGCAGATAACATGCATCTGCTACCCGCCACCAAGTCATCTGTCCATCTTAGGTACAAGTAATGTGATTTTAATCATCAATCAATCAAACAACCAGCATTTGATATTTACTTTCAGGGTACATCTTGGGTAAAGCCAGGCTATGGCGAGATGGAACACAGCATAGCTATGGATATAAAGGATATATATTATATATATCTCCGTTACCACCCCACCGGCCCAATGGCGAGTCATGTGTTGTGAACACATGACTACATTTTGTAAGAGAGTACGCAGACTATATGCTAAATGTAAGGAATATTAGGCTGTGAATCCTGGCTGCTTTTAACGACTCTTGTGGTGTAATTGATTGAGTTGTCGGCTGTTACACCAAAGGTTCCGGATTCGATCGACGGGCAGTACAAACATTTGTGTACATTAACATGTCTGTTTTATAGGTAGATAAAAATATATATAAGTATGTTTATCCGTTGTTAAGGTAATGTAATGAGTAGGTAACTCATATTACAGGCTAAATGCTTAGTTTGGGAATAGATGGCGCTGTGTGAATGTCAGAGGATATTTATTTTTCTTAAGCAAGAAGGGACACTGGATTAGAATTCTGCATCCTCCTTTGACCGACCACTACGAGGTCTTTGAGGTCACTGGTTTTTGAGTTGTGTAGTCGTCAACCAACGCGGTTGACGCCAAGCCATCGAACACTCGTTTCATGTATTACTAACCCTTTGACCGCCAATGACGCCTTAAGGCGCCATACACAATAGATTTTCTATAATGTCTGGATTCCTGGCGTTCAATGGGTTAATGGTAGGTAGATAGGTTAGAACAGATACAATTATTTAATAGATAAATGATATGCGAGTTTCCATTACAAAATACGCATTATCAGTAGGTGTTATCTAATGTATTAATTAATAGCCCTTAATTATAAATACAACAGTAATCAATTACCCTATTATGTATTATTGTGCACAAATTATCTTACCTCTAATTGTCATTTAATTAATATCTACTTGAACATTCCACGAATTATTAAGTGCAATTTAGAGGCGTGATGTTATTAAATTTAGCACGGAGCTAAGTACTTCCTATATTAAACAAACAAATTACTAATTTTAGCGTAAAATTAAACTCTACGCGTAGCTCCACCTAGCGGCGTACCCGATAACTAATCGTTGAAATTCGTCGCCGCATTTATTATGATCTTTCGGTTTTAATAAATACACTGGCAAGAATGAAACGCAGTTTATGCCTTATTAATGGACGGGCCGTGGTGACGTTAAATCTCGTAATTAATGCAGGTGCGCGCGTCTCGAAACTTGCCGGCGTGATCTTTGCCAATTATCGGGAATTCGCTTTCAGTTACACGTTACCAAAGAATTTGTTGTACTTATTAATTATACTAAAAGCCCGCTTTGTCGTGATACTTCTTTAAGTAATGGAGACAAGTAATGGTTTCCTTTTCCATCTTTTATGTTAAGTAGTATATAGGATTGTTATAGTATCATTGTTACCTATATCTAACTAATATTTTTTTGTTTTTTACTCATTGATTTTAACAAGTTTTGTCATCTTTATTTCTATCATAAAGAGTTATTCTTATTTTTCTGTAAAGAATCCACCGCCATTGTGCCTATTATCTGTAAAGTACCTATAAGAAAAAGCATTATAAATCACTCCCGCTATTAAACCACTCGCCGAACTTCGTGCACATCTACAAGAAAAGTTCTAAAGTGATTTAAACTGGAGTTTCCCATCTTACAAGCAATCGTGTTGAATGAGAATCGTGCGGTGAAGTATTGCCAACGTCACTCGCTAACGCTACGTCTAAAGAGCTATCTCACGAAGAGCCGCAGTCTGCGTCAGCAAGGTAGCACATGGAACGCACTTCTGGAGTGTGTTATTGATTTTCACCGCCCGGGGGGCGTGGCCAAATCTGTGCGAAAGGGATCACACTATTCCCTCCTCATTAAATCAGAAGAAGAGCCACCGATTTGCTCTGTACAGTTTCTAATTAAGGATGTACCCATTAACCAACCAACTATTTAAAATAGGAAAGCCTCACAGAAAAATTTTCGCAAGAATTATGGGCGTCGAAGTTGCGTTGTCACAAGTTGTACAAGTATATCGGATGACATTATTTTAATCCTTTTAATCACAATAACTTGAGGTGAATGCTTCAGGTTTAATGTTTACATCATTAAGTTGTGGCACAAATCATAACTTTGGGTTAGGGAGGCTTTATTACCCAACTTAGAGTTAACAGTTGAATTAATTACTCGATGCGTATAACGTTTCCAAACTTTTCTGGCGCAAACGAAGCGTCTATTTTATAATATTTTCAATTCTAACAATCGTTAATATGACATATTGAGAATTCAAACTAAATTCAAAACAAATAGTAGCTAACTGTTTGTTAGTGCCCGTCTCAATTCAATCCATTACACACCTTTATCAAAGGTAATGGCGGAAGAAATTTGTGAGAAGGAATGACAATCCACACAGATATCATTCGGCATACATGGGAAATGTGCAAGCATAATGTCGTCTAATAAATTTCATTTTTACTTTTGAACTTCTTTAGATTTTAATTGGTGAGTGAAAGGACTATATTCAGTACAGCGCCATCTATCTGATCGTGCGAAAACTTTTCCTATCATACGTATTGACAGCGCTCAATTTATATTATATCAAAATAACCATTGTCTGTAAGAATAGGCAAAATACGCCATTACCGAGGCGGGATGTGTCAACAGCCCGGATGTTATTAGCCACCATTAAAGTGCCGCGAGTTCTGAGTAAACTGGCTCTGAGTGCGTCACTGGGAAATTAATTTGCCGCTAAGCTTTTAATTCTGTTTGCAAATAGCGACCTTAGAGTGTACTGGGAAAGCGGGGAATAGTTGGTGCGAAGTTACTTATTCGAGATGCGCTTTTGTTTTCATTTGAAAGTCATAAAACAATTCTACAAACTTATTAAAAAACAATATATTTATATTTTTTGGAATGACATTAGGTATGGAATAAATTCTTGTAATTATTAATTTGTAACACCTGCTGGCATAAGGTTTAGCACTTGGAAGCAATCACAATTATCATGAATCTTTCAAAGTCAAATACAAACATCTTCCAATATCAAAACATTCAAACACCATATAAAGCTTCTAACTTTAACAAGACTGTTTTACAAATCTGTTTGAAATTGTATGCTTTCTAAATCCTCTGTCAATTTATTGATGGACAAAATTGAGTTGAGTGGCATAGATCGTCCCAGTAGCATTTGAGTTCAGGGGTCAGGGTTGGCGGGACGTAATCGTGACGCGGCGGCGTCGCGTCGGGAATCACAATACTGGCTTACAATCCCGACACCGAATCTACATAAGGACGGATTACACCTTACGAAACTTTGAAAGGACCCCCTGGTAAAACCAAAATAGTCAGTAAAGTTAGCTTATGAAAGAAAAAAGCATATATAGTCGAATTGAGTAACCTTCTTTTATTAAGCTGGTAAAAAAATTAAGCCAAATGGCATTTTAAATAACCAATTAAAAAAAGAGAGTTAAACTTATAATATCGCGTATGATCGATTGCAGTGGATTTTTTTTCATTATTTGTTTTTCGAGTGCTTGTAATTAAAAAGTAAAAAGTCCTTGTTTTGCATTAAGGATTTTTCGTTCGCAAATAAAAATCACAGTGAAGTACTTAACTTTTAACGTAATCTACTTGTATTGTTCAAATATATTCTCTCCAACTCTTGGTATGAATCTTACTTTCGGTATAGGTACGTAGAACCGGCTTTGCAAGCTAGAGGCACTATCCTATATGCGCGGAATATAGTTTCTTTCCTTGAATATTACTTCTGGAAATACTAAAGCGTTTTCATAAAGTCGCCCTCTCAAAGGACTCGCTCCTATTATGTTCCGTCAGTAAATTAGGTTACTATCGAACATCTTCAGCGACTTTATTGCAAGAATCAAAGACGATTTTTCCTATTATTCCGTCTCTTACATTATATAAAGCAACTTCTACATTAAACTGAACAAAGTGATCTTACATGAATTAACCAATTATTACAATATTGCGCTTTCAATTGTTTTATGTACTTTATATTTGCACTTTGTTGTTAATGTATAAAAGGAGTACTGTAGTTCTTATAAAGCCTTTAGTAATAATAACTTCTGGAAACATTATACATTTAACATTAATATTCACTGACATTTACATAGCGCCATCTAGCCAAGTTAATCGTGAAGCTTGTAGTATGGCTTTACTTAACAACGGATAATATATTATATATCTTATTTTTTGTAAATACATACATATTATAAAGAGGAAACACCCAGACCAACACAAACAGACATGCTCATGCACACAAATGTTTGTAATGCCCGGGGGTCGAACCCGGATTTACAATTTCAATACAATAGCAATAGCAACGTTAAATTTAGAATCAAAAGAATCAAAGGCAATTTTAGCCATTACTTTGGTCTCGTAAGCATGTCATTTTTACAAAAGAAAATACAAACGATGATACAATTGTATTGTCTGCAGTATTGTCTTATTTTCCGTTGACCGCTGACTCTGAATGGAAACGGAAAATTATTAGCCGAATGGATATCAAAGCTGGGAATTTCACCCGTTACTTACCGAGTGTCAAAGGATCACAATTTTCAATTTGTGTTCAGCTCAACAATAGTCGTTTAAAACTTGGGGCAAAAAAGTAAAAAGACGGCCTAACTCAGCACAATCAAGACTTTCAAGTGCAGAAACATAAATGAAACCATTAATTATCCGCGATCCCAGTTATTCTTCCCTCCTGAGCCACCCCCACGCCACTCTCCCTCCCTTTATATTTTTCTCTGTCGTTAATTTGTCGAAAGTTAATTGAAGGGATATTTCTGACCTAAATAGCTTATGCCGGAGAAATCCTGTTGAGTGTTCTTAGAACCATAACAGGATCATCTACACTTATTTTTACTTTGTCTTTTGTGTTACTTACTGTAGGGTCGCGTAGGTACATTATTATCTTTGTAATTTTATAATTTATTACGGGAAACACATTTCGATAGAAATAATGTAATGGTTCACATAACGTAGTAACGTAGTAGTAGTCGTAGTTAAATTAAACTGAGCAATGTATATACAAAAAAAAACCTTTTCAATTTCATCATCATTTCAAAACCTTTTGGTCTCTGTCGTTTTTATAAGGCGTTACAAATATATTATTTCTTATTACGTATAGATAAAATACTTTCTTTTTATGAATCTAGATAATTATTTAAACAATATAACCATTAATTTTACATTATACCAATACAGTCTATAACTACTAGCACTGCTGCAGCACTTATTTATTATGAATGTACATTATAACGAAATCTATAGAAATTTAGCGGTTACTTACTGAAAATTTTAAAATACAATAACACTCGCTAAGCACAGAAATATATTGTAACGTTATTCCTATAATCATAGAAGCTAAAATGAGGGCATTACACAAGCGCTATTACGATGCTTAATTAAACCTTTTTAAAGTAACATTTTTCGCTTGAGAGTTAAAAAGGTCACGTCATCTGTGGTGCAGGATTGACGGCGCCCGCCGCGCATTGTTTTGGTAAACAATAGCAAGCCGGAGTCATTAAACCACCTCCGATGTCAGGGGTTAGCCGAGTCTTGACGTTTTAAACCGAAATTTTATTGTGTTGAGCCACGTCGACTGTGGCACGAGTTTGCAGCAACCCGCTCATCGGTAAACATTTTTTTTTTGTTGAAAGAAGCATACGCTCAAGATGATCATTTGAAGACCTGACTTGTCATTAGTATGTTACTTGTCTCATAGATGTCTCTCATGATAGAAATCTTGTTTTATTAAAATCTAATGGTATACATGATTTTGTCATTTAAGGGCGCTGTAAACTATCGTCCTGTCTACTCGTAATGTTCAGAGAAATGTTTGTGTAATCAAATAACGACAGATTTGAATAAAATACCTGCTGTCTAATGTATGTCATTAGAATGATGAGTTTAGTAAATAATGTAGGCATTACTCAAGATATAAGTTTTACTAGGTGGTAGTCTCGGTACTAAGTCGTCTAGGTAGGTACTACCAATACAAATATCGTTCTGTGGAATAGGAGTGTTTTGCACTTCTGTATCTCGAGATGAGGGCACTAGCTAGTAAAATTACCGAGTATAAGAGACCTTACATCTGTCGTCTCGGGTAACGGACGCAGAGCGATGTTGACGGAAAATAATGAGTATTGTCCTTAGTTTTCTTCAACACTGCATATGTTATGGTCAGGCGTATCACTCACCATCAGATGACAGCACTGACTGCCCGTTCACTTATAACGTTATAACATTAAACAATATATGGAATAAGGCTCGTAACATGATATGCTGATTTCTTGTTCTATGTTTGTTGGCCCGTGGAATTTTTTTCTGAAGCGTTTTGTTTTGTCAATTTTTTTTCGGTCCATACTCTACAGATCGCTTTTATATCACAAATTAGTTAGATGTTCGCAACCGAAAAGCTATTGACCGTGCACGTGACGATCTTTCGCAAGTCATCACGTGAAACGTTTATATTAAACGAATCCGAATTCCCACTGAATTTTTCTAAAATACCAACCTCTATTGCAATGAAAATAGGACTCGATTTCCAAGCTAAAATATTCATAGCTCTATTAGTTCGCGGTGCAGTTATAAGAGGAATACACTTTAATGATCTCTCGAAACAAACCATTCACGCTTATTTAAATGCCTGGCATCAAAATAATGCTTTATGTAAAGCTGATAGATCAATCCTTCCTTTCTTTAGCCTTGAAGAATGCTGTAACTAATCATGTTATAATATGGTGATGGTTGTAAATAGTCATGATTTTTTTTATGATATAGAACAAAAAATGAATGAAAAAAATATTGAATTGAAATTTATCTTATTTTGGGTATTTTGTTTATTTTGGTGATGCAAAGATACGAGTAAATACAAGTTCATACTCAATACTTTACAATAAAGTATCTAGTAGGTATATATTAAAAGTATTTCGCAAAAATATTATGTTAATGAATCTATAATTTTATTTATTTATGGTTCGACCTTCAAGTTCCTTCCCAGATACAAGTGCGTGTGGGAAGACAAAAAATGAAAAATACTATTAAAATAATGACAATATCAACCAGTTCGTCTGAAAATGTAACAATGAACGTTTAGATTTCGGTCACAACACAAACCACTCTCTGTTGGCCAGACTCTGAAGCCGATTAAGTGTCAGTCTATTTGGTTAATCCAGCCTGCACCTTAAATTCTAACCTATGGGTAGAATGGGAAGATAAGAAACCTGTATCCCCACCGTTGTATAAATAAGCATTCATTTATTTGAATAAGGCACCTACCTCTGAACCATGCGAAGGTTTGCAATAAAACCTGCCTCAAAAAATAAGCTAAGAGGCAAACATTTGATTTTTAAGGGCCGCTACTAATGCAGGCGTCTTTCAGCAAATGTTTCCTATATGAATAAAGAACTTGATCATATATTTTTGCAAGAACTGCTCGAGTAAATATCGATCCTTGACGAGCAATACAGTATTGAGTAAAAGTATCGATACCTCAATGGTATCATTTCACACCTACCCACGTTATGTTACGTAGATAGTTATATGTCACTTTTAATATAGATATTAGATACCCAGAACAACATTTTGACTCGTAGTTCCAAAAATTCTTTAGCTATCACACCTTTCGTTAGTTTTCGATTGAAACGTTTGGTGTAAAACTTAAGTCAATTCTTTACTACGAATTTTTACTAAGGTAAAAAGGTCTATTTTCTTAACTTGTACAATAAACACTTTACACGTGCCCTGGAGGGTAAGCAGGCAGCTTTAACGCTGTTTATTCTCACTTAGTATAATACCGGTAAGTACTCCTGAAATAAGTAAGAAAATTATTGTTCGAGGACGTATATATTTTCTTTTTTGCTGAAGCAGTAATTATCTATGCAACCTCATGAGCTTTGGCCGTCGGCTAACATCTGCGTCGGCTCTGGATCAGCGTGGCCCCTCAACTTATACAACAATAAGGTTGCAACGACGAACAGTAATTTGTGTACATTATTTACTACACAAATTATTCTGTATACATATTAATATCAATATTATTAAATATAAGTAATAGATATATTTAAGTAATAAATATATATTATAAGTACATAAAACATAGTTTAGTATATCTTTGTCTATAAATACATGATGCACATACAAAATTACATATATTGAACGACCGCTGCTAGCCTGAACATAGCTTATCAATCAAATAAGCAGCAGCGGTTTTCCCCGGAAAATATGACATTGGAACCTTCAAGAAAAGAGCGTATTCCTTCCTAAAAGGCAAGCAACGCACCGGTGACACTTCTGATGTCTCCGTTGTTTATGGGCGGAGATAATCACTTTCCATCAGGTGACTCTCTTGCTCGTTTGCTCCCTATAACATAAAAAAAAATACCTTTTCAATTGAGCTTTAAACAAGTTTTCTCAATAGTAACGCTGTACTTATTGATCTTATTGATCAATGCCTCACCCACACTGTATGGATCTAGGAAAGTTGTAGGCCTATTAGTTAACAACAATAGTCGTTCCTTCGATGATAACTGTACTCACTTGTAACCTATAGGTTAGTATTTTTAAGTATGTTATTTACATTAAATTCTGTTTTACTTTAATTTGCTAAACTGCTTCCATGTCAGCTGTGCTTGTCGTGCCAGTTTGTAATTAAGGCATCATTACTTGTTTGTATCGCTTACGTATGTATATTGTCAATGTAATAAATGTATGTCTTGTAAACTGTCCTAAATAAATAAATAACCCAAAGTAGCGGCGACTAAGTAACGTTTCTTTGGAAGCACGCGAGTATTTTATGTAGGAAAAAACCTGAGCAAGTAGGTATGTTTCATTTCCATTGTTACAACACTACTTGTTTAATTAGGGTCTAGAGTGTTACTCGTGTGTGTACCACTACAGATTAAAAGATATTTAATATTTTCATATACAAGTAAAAATGTAAGTAGAATCAAATAAATTATATAGAAAAAAAAATCCGTCAGACTGCACCGGCCAGTGGCCGTGTACGGAAATGCATCAGTTTTCGCCATCGGTAATGAATTCCGCGAAAGTTTCCAACTCCATCAATTATTTATTCAAAACGTTTTAACTATTTTTCATTCGCTCGAAACGGTGCACGGTGTTGATTAACAGTGTCAATTTCAATCAACTAATACCAAACTGTTATGTTAAATACGAAAATATTGAACAATCCCAAATTTTTATGTCATAGTTATAAAACTTTTTTAAAATAAATATAGAGATTGAAATGAAACTTTTGCCTTAATTTGACTTTGGTTTAATCTACCACCTAAATCGTCCCACTGCAGGGCAAACTGCCTTTTCAGGCACACAGCATGGCTAAAAGGGGATCGAACCGTAACTTTGTCTACAGGTCTAATGCGGCTTACGGGTGTTAACTCTTCTAAGATGATAACCGCGACCAACGGCTTTACGTGCCCGCTAAAGCACTGAGGAACTCTACTCATAGATATTTTTAGGTTAATCGACCAATGAACGATCATCATTGCAATGGTTGCTTAACTTAGGCGTTCATAAAATAAACGCATTGGCTGCTTTAAGAAGATTTTGATTACTAGCTGAAGTAATTAAATCAATATATTGTGAATTTCAATGATTGTTTTCGTTTCAAAGTCAAGTCAAAATCCATTTATTCAAATTAGGCTTACCAAAAGCACCTCTGAACGGCAAAAATACAATAAACAAAACATTTAAATAATTTATTAACTATCACAAACATTTACCTTATTTGTAACAGTATCGATCCACGAATTTCAACTTAAGACCAGGATAACCACGAAGTTACTTATAAAAGCCCATTAGAAACAATAGTACAATAAATATAATAAAATAAATAAAGTCGATAGCCTAATGACAAAATAAATTCTTTTAATTTACCCTATTTTACAACACTACACAGCTTAAATTCACTTGTTATCGATAGTTAAAATAGTTCGGTAGTTAAATTCGAGGCAGTGAACGGTCGTGCGTGCTACGATCGTAAAGTTAAGCCACTCTTAGCGCATTCCCAGATGGGCGACCAATAAATTTAGATTCATTGTCTACCGTACTTCAGCAGATACACAACCTTTTTATTTGATAATTGTAGTTTCCAAAACTCTGAGATGGTTTTTGGCGCTATTATTTGACATTTCAATCGTCACAAATCAACACGGCCGCCCAGCACCATTGTTCTACTCGGATGTGTTACTAAATGGAAATAGTTCCACGTGAGTTATTTATTGTTTGCCATTACACTTAATTTTATTATACGTTTAAACAATACATTAATGCGAAAAAAGAATGTTAAGAAATGTTAACCATGCAATTATAATAATGATAACAATTTCGATTGGTTGGCGATGATATTATAACTCCTCATGTTTCCTAAATCCATTTTACGTTCATCATTAAAATATTTCAAAATAACTTTCATTAGAATTTTCTTTAAATTTATAGTTATTAATATGGACACCTATTTGTAACAATTTGTATTATAGCGGTGGCGTACTCACGTGCCCGAAGTGCTCAAGGACCTTTAAGACAAAAGTTGGCTACAGTAGCAATATGAGAGCACATGACCGCGCGGATCAGAGAGACGCTGGCTTTTGAACCCGTGCAACAGTCACTGTAGCCGAAATCGGCTTGGAAATAAAATAATAATATTTGTAACAATATCGATGCCTGAACTGTAGAGTCCCTAAATAAGCCTTAGCCTGAAATGCCTTTATTTTCTTTAAACTTCTATTGTATTTAATACAAATAAACAAGGCACACGACATGACATGACAACGTGGCCTGGCCAACGTGCGCTTTTGTTTGCCAACATCACGTGACCAACCCGGTCCAGCTGCCGGAAGTGGTCACGTGGACTCCAACATCCGAACCTGCTACTCATACCACGCTGCTCATCGGGTAATATACGGTTTTCGTTCATTTGATTTACGTGTTTTAGTTTTGGCATTGTGAACAAGCCAGCAACATTTATACGTATAATGTTAATGTAACAGGAAAAAGCCACAATTTTTACTACCTAAATCATTTAAAATATAAGTAAGAAATGTTTTCTTCTTTTTTAAGAAACAACTATTTTTCTTTTGTGCGTGTATTACTACAAGTACTTGTATTACTGTAAGTACCTGCCATGACTCACGAAACTGTTTCTAACGTGTCTAGTAGGACTTATTTTAAGTATTGATAATTGATATGAGTTATTATATTATCCTATTTTTCCTGTATCATCCTGTTTCACCAAAGTCCAGAACCCAAATCCGCATAAATTGAAATTTGATGCGTTCTTAATATGAGCGAAAAGACACTCTTATTTGTTATAAATGTTCATTCAAAAATACAAAGAAGATATTAAGAGTCTTGGTATATTTACGATAGTTTACAATAACATAATCTGTAGAA